>JAADYG010000007.1:0-130464 GCA_023338115.1 Phytopythium boreale | reverse complement strand
GTGGCGCACCGGCTGTCGACGGTGCGGAACGCGGACGTGATCGCCGTGACGTCGGGCGGCGAGATCGTGGAGCTCGGCAGCCACGAGCAGCTGATGCGCAAGTCCGACGGCATCTACCGACGCATGGTGCAGCAGCAGGCGGCCGCCCCCACTGCCTAGGCTTGAAGTTTACCGACAACGTCGTTTATAGTTGTGTCGTGACTGAGATTTACATGTAACTTGGCGCGGTGAATGCATTTAGAAAAACGACTCACTCGCAATTCATTCATGAGCTCCGTGTCGCTTTATGTTTCTACTCTGCGAGGTCATTGCAGCTTCTCTACCTCTGCACTGATAACCCAATGTGGATACCTTACTATGGTAAAATTTAGATACCGTGTACAGCACATGTCCAACACCCAACGCGCAGTCGAATGATTTCGCGACGTATTGCACGGATGCGTTGCTGCCAACCGCGGTCCAGCCGAGTCTTCATAATTTCATTAGTCTCACTGCTACGACGGGACCATGACGTCTGATAGCGGTTGCGTTGTCAGGATCTCGTGTTCGTGTCGGTGGGGGTGGATGCAGTCTTTGATCCGTCCGAGCTCATGCGGTCACTTGATCATTTTTGCACTACGGTGGTCTCCGACCGCTCTGCAAGGGACTACTATAAGCACTGTGCTGTATGCTTGTCCGTGCGCCTGCGCTACATGTATTATAACAAGGCTGTGTCCAACGGGGTCGCCCCTTGCATTGGACATGGTGTACCCACGATGCTCTCGGTTCTGGTCATCTGACAGCAATATTGTTCAACTGTAGGCACACTCGTACAGTGTAGTAATCTATGCTTACGATTCGACGGTGCGTTGGAGATGAGTGATCCATCTACGAACTGAAGATTTGCAAGAGCCAATAACGTCCTTGCAACTGTTGATCACGCACACACTGCGAGTGCAATCGTTGTTGTGACAGCCGAAAGTGTTGTCATGCACGGATGGGCACGTCGACAGTCACGTTTGAAGGGAGGGGATTGTTGTGTACGCGCATAGAACGACTACGGTTCGGCAGTGTACTGTACACCTTTATGCATGTACTGTAGTGGGTCTTCCTCGGGCACAGCGTGCTGGAATACTGCAGAACGACTCATCGCAATTTCATTCCTGAGCTCCGTGTCGCTGTAGTGTTTCCGTTCGGCGTGGTTACTTGCAGCTACTGTACCCCGCACACCGACAGCTTTGCCCTCCGGATGCGAATCGATACCGTGCGTGGCCAACGCGCAGCCGAATGCACGAGCTCGGAAGAGTCAACGGCTGCGGCTCACTCCACCATCGCGAGCACGAGATGCTGGAAACGCAACGACGAAACGAAGCCGGCCAGCTTGATCATTTCTTCTCCACGATGGCCCCGCGATCGGCACGCCGCTCCACATGGGACGGCTGTACTGTTGTCTTGTGTATGACCAGGTTGTGTCCAACGGGGACGCCCTTGCAGTAGACACGGGTGTACCCACAATGCTCTGGATTTGTGTTCGTCTGTCCGTAAAATACTGTACTTGCTTACGCTTTGGTGGGGCGTTGGGGGCGAGTGATTCCCTATATAAACTGAGGAGTTGCCATGGCCAACGGCTTTGCAACTGTCGATCACGCACAGTGACAATGCGTCGGCCACAAAAGCGATTGCGAGTACAGTACCGTGCAGTACCCAGGGCGTAAGCAATAAAGTGTTATCACGCACTGATGATCACGGCGACGTCCACGCTCGAATGGAGGGGGTTGCACGCTCATAGACGCCTACTGCACCTTATTACCGCACCGGGGTTATTTCGGACACAGTATGCATCCAGTGGCCGAGTTCCCGGTCCGGTCGAGTCCTCGCCACGTTCGCGGGCTCGCCACTGCCAGAGTTCCAGTCTAGAGGCTTGAAACGATGGAGCGGCGAGCTGCTGCTGACGCGCCACTCAACAGCCTGGAGAGTGCCCAGGACCCCGACGTGCCATCTAGCGCGCCCAGTTACCGCTCGCACCACAGCCTCTGCGTTCCCCTCGCGATTCTTCTGGTATTGGGGGCTGCCGTCTGCCTCTGCACCATGACAATCACTGTAAGTCGTGGCACGGAGGAGCAACAGCACGCCATCGCGCTGAGCAACCACACACGCCCCCGCGAGGCACTTCGAAACCACCGCGCTGGTGGCAGTGCGGATTCGGCACGCATCCATTCAGATGGCCACGAGGGCTTATCGTCAAGCAGCAGCAGCAGCAGCAGCAAGACCGGCAAGCAGCTCGCCTACATCAATTACATCACCAGCGACGCCTACGCGTGCGCCGCGCTGCAGCTTATCGACCGGCTCGTCAATCGACTCAACACGGATACAAGCCGAATCGACGTCGTTTGGCTGCACACCCGCGCCGTCCCTGCGCGTCTTCTCGTCAAGGCCCAGCAGCAAATGGGCGTCCGGACGATCCAGGTGGACGTGCTGCATGCTACCGCGCCCGACCGGACGTGGAAGGACTCGCTGACGAAGCTGCGCGCGTTTCAAGACTGGGGGTACGACCGCGTGGTCTTTCTCGACTCGGACGCAGTGCCCATGCAGAACCTCGACCACCTCTTTGACTTGCCCTCGGCGCCCTTGTACGCGCCGACCGCGTACTGGATCCAGCAGCCGTTCTTCGCGAGCACCTTGCTGGTCATCGAGTCGAGCAGCGAGGTCTTCGACAAGATCCTCGCGTGGGCACGCGCGCGTGGGTCCGCGGCAGGGTTCGACATGGACATCCTCAACGCCTTTTTCGCCGACTCGGTGGTCCATTTGCCGGGTGAGTACACGGTGCTCAACTCGGACTTTCGGCAGCCAGCGACCGCCCAGAACAAGCTCTTCGATACCGTCCATGAGCTCAAGCAGCACACCAAGGTGGTACACTTCTCGTGCAAGCCCGACGGGTCGTACGGCAAGCCGTGGCAGTGGCCGTCGCATAGCCTCGCGCTGCTTGACGACCAGGGATTTGACCCGCTCTTCGGAGAGCTGTTCGAGGAATACTGGCGCGGCGAGAAGCAGCTCTGCGGAGCGTAACCAGTCAACGTGACGCTTAATGTCGTTCGGAGTGCGACAACACGCCTTGTAATGCATCTATATAGCTGTTTAGCCATTCGACACCCAGCATCAGGAGCTGTTCAGAACAGTAGCTGTGACGGGCTTTGTTTGGGTTTGTGATCAACCAGTTCACGTTGAAGCGGGGGGTGCGTACCTTACGCGACTAAAACGGTACTACACTAAAACACCCAATCACCCAATCCGGTTCAATTTAAAAACCCAAGATGAAAGGTGGGTGATTGAACCTATAAAACACCTGACCCCTCCAAGCAGTTTCCCGTCTCGGCTTCTTTGGACCAAACGGGGCAGTGTCCGTCCGCTGTCCACACTTCTACGACCTGTAGAAACAGATATTTTTATTTGAAGCGCATAGTATCAACTACCCGCAATTCTAATAAAACTATGTATATAGATATAATATCTAAACTGATACTATAAAGCTCTCGCGTATACCCACTTCGAATTGTCCGCGTTCCGATCAGGAGTCAACCGAGTGTCACGCGCGTCAATCAGCATCCCCATCCTCCCGCGCGGTCAGTCGGTCACCTCGCCGTCATACGCCCGCCACGTGCTCCCTGGCCGCTCCCTTCCCCACTAAAGCACACGATCGTCGAGCGAACATGGGGGTCGCAGCCTCGGCGCGCTCGCTGCGAGTCCTGCTGCTCCTGTGCGCTCTGCTGACGGCGCCGGCGTCCTCCTCGTCTTCGTCGTCGTCGGCGTCTTCCCTGTCCGCCTCCGAGCCGGAGCCGGCTCTGGACGCGCTGGTGGCGGCGGCGGACGCCGAGTGCGACGCGCGCTTCGGCTCCAAGAACGCGACGACGGGGGCGTGCGACTGCAAGCCGGGCTTCCGCGGCTGGGGCTGCCAGATGTGCGACGCCTCGGCGGCCTCCGCTACCGGTTCCTCCTGCCAGCAGGCGCTCGGCCCGGGCTACGCGTGCGTCGCAGGCCTCGCGTATGACGCGGCGGCCACGCGCAAGACGTACGACTGCACGCTGGCGCCGGAGCTGCAGGCGCTCTTCTCGGACGGCGCGCTGGCCGTGCGCTGCGACCGCGAGACGCGCAACTGCTCGGCCGCCGTGTACAAGGCCAAGGCGGGCGTGTACAGCGAGCACGTGATCGATTGCGCGCTCACGCGCTGCGAGTTCGAGGACGGCAAGGCCAGCGGCGACTGCGGCGAGATCCGCTGCAAGTGCGGCAGCCAGTGCTCGGCCATGACCAAGGCGATCGTCGAGACGGCGCTGAGCGGCAAACCCGCCAAGATCTCGGTCTCGAACGCTACCAGCCTCTCGATCGACATTGAAGGCTCGCCCATCCCGCTCTCGGCCGTCTGCAAGGCCTCCTCGTGCGAGGCCACGGGCGGCGGCGGCAGCGGCAGCAGTAGCAGCGGAAGCGGCGGCGGGGGGAGCGAGATCAGCGGGCTCGTGATTGCGCTCATCACGGTCGCGGCCGCGGCGGCCGTGCTGCTCGTGTGCGCGTTTGCGTGCTCGTGCCTCGTGTCGACGCGGATCGAGAAGGGCCAGGGCGCCGACGACGTGGAAGGCCAGCTACTAGCGCTCACTTCCCGCTCGGGCACGGAGCTCCAGTTCCGCCACATCAATTGCTACGCCGACGCGACCGAGCCAACGACCGGTGCGTCGACGACCAAGCCTGGCGCGTCGTCTAGTGGGTCGTCGTCAACGTCGGGCCAGCGACAAAAGCGTATTCTGTACAGCATTTCGGGCAGTGTGCGCCGCGGACAGGTGCTCGGGCTGCTGGGACCCAGTGGCTCCGGCAAGACGAGTCTGCTGAACGCGCTAGCGGCGGTCGAGAACGGCAAGTCGACCTTCTCCGGCGAGATCCGCCTGGACGGGCGCAAGATCGCCAAGGGCTACCGCAAGATCGCGGCGTACGTACAGCAGGACGACTCGCTGTTCTCGACGCTGACGGTGCGGGAGTGCATTTCATACTCTGCGCAGTTGCGGCTTCCCTCGACCATGTCGGACCGCGTCAAGGACGCCATGGTCGACCGCGTTATCAACGAGCTGAACCTCGGACACGTCGCGCACGCGCGTATCGGATCGTCTGGGGCGAGTCGAGGCGTATCCGGAGGTGAACGCCGGCGTGTCAGCATCGGCATGGAGCTCGTGACGGCGCCGCAGATCCTGATCTTGGACGAACCGACCTCCGGGCTCGACAGTTCATCAGCCCACTCGGTGGTGCAGCTTGTGAAGGAGCTCGCGAACCACGGGCGGATAGTGATTCTGAGCATCCACCAGCCCAGCGCCAAGTCGTTCCACCTGCTCGACAACATCATGCTGCTCGGCAAGGGCAAACTGCTCTACAGCGGCCCGCCCACGGATGCCAAGGACTACTTTAACGACCTCGGCTTCCGGTGTCCCAAGGTATGTGAGCGGTGTATTCATGCTGGTTCCGCGTGGTTCTGGTCGTTGTATGGTGAGTTACTGACGCTTTCTGTTGGTCTTGGCAGCATGAGAACATTGCCGACTTCATCCTGGACATTGCCGCCGACACCAAGAACATTCCGATGATTCGCGCGCACTTGAAGGGCAACACGACCCCGCCGCCACCTGCGACTAGCACGAGCTTTAAGCTTTCCGCGACGGCCATGCGGCTGGAGACGCTGACGCCCAAGTTCTCCATTGGCAGTCCGCAGTCCGAGTCGTCGCCGTTCATGAAGGAGGACATCGCGCTCGATACGCCGCAGCTCGAGAACATGCTTGGGTCGCCTGGCACACCCAAGGAGATGTCTGTGCTGCCGCCGCCGCCCACGCCCAGCCTCAGTAACTCGCCTCCTGGCAGTCCGACGGCTAGGTCCGAGTCAGAGGCGTCCGAGTCGCACCTGGTGTCGCAGCGGAGGCGTCAGTCGACCCGTGGCCACGCGATCGACGCGCCCTCGCGCTCCAAGTGGATCGAAGTGCGCGTGCTGTTTTGGCGCACGTCGCAGAACATTCTGCGCCACCGGTCGCTGCTCGTGCTGCACGTGGTGCTGAGCCTCGCGCTCGCGCTCTGCGGCGGGCTCATCTTCAACCACGTGACGAACGACCTCGCGGGCTTCCAGAACCGCAGCGGCGCCTTCTACTTCATCCTGACGTTCTTCGGCTTCGCCAGCATGAGCTCCATGGACCTGTTTATCGCCGAGCGCGCCATCTTCCTGCGCGAAACGGGCGCCATGTACTACGGCGCGCTGCCCTACTTCCTGGCCAAGGCGTCGCTGGACGCGCTGCTGCTTCGCGTGCTGCCCGCGACGCTCTTCGCTAGCATCTTTTACTGGATCATGGGCCTCCAGAACAAGCCCTCGTGCTTCTTCATGTTCATGCTGACGCTCGTGCTCTTCAATGTGGCGGCGGGCGCCATCTGCGTGCTCGTCGGCGTGCTGTCGCGACGCGTGGGGCCCGCCAACCTCGCGGCGACCGTCGTGTTCCTCATCATGCTGCTCTTCGGCGGGTTCCTGCTCAACTCGCAGACCATGCCGGCGTACGTGGGCTGGGTGAAGCACTTCTCCATCTTCAGCTACGCGTTCGAGATCCTCATGACGAACGAGCTCAAGGGTCTGCTGCTCAAGTTCGACGCGCCCGGGTACCCGCCCGTGCCCGTCTACGGCGACGTGTTCCTCAAGACGCTCGGCATGGACTACGCCAACCGCTACTACGACCTGACGGCGCTCGCGCTCATCGCCGTCGGGCTCAACGTGCTCGCGTTCCTCTTCCTGGCGCTGCAGGTCCCCCTCCACAACGACATGGCCGTCGACGACGACGCGCAGCAGCGCGGCCGACGCGACAGCGCCGAAGACGCCGATTACGATACGGACCACTCGTCCGCAGCGTCGGCCTCACCGGCGCACAAGGACGCAGACATCGTGTAAGTTCATACTGGCAGCGTTATATCCGCGTGTTAGACGCCCCAACGCATAGCCGACAGCCTCGAAAGAGCAAAAGATAATGAAGATGGGAGTGTGTTGTTTTGCAATTGACTCGGGCGTTTCCTGTGTCCCCATGACGCGGGAGGCTTTGCTTCTCTTCCATGGCGTCCTACAGAGAGACAAGCCACGCGTGGTTGGTTCACTGTCGTGCGGCTGCCGTCACTGCTATTGCGTGCCTCTAGACGAGCTTCTGGGTGATGGAGACGGCCTTGAGCCCGGCGGCCTCGATGGTCTGGTCGAGATCCACCGACACGGGGCGCGGCGGGAAGCCCGCCAGCAGCGTGTACGGCTGTCCGCCGGCATTGTTCCTGTGTGTATAGCATAGCATTAAGAGGTCAGCATTTGGTGCAAGAAGACCGAGCGCATGGTGCGCTGCTACAAGACGCACAGCTGGATGATGGCGTGCAGGTCGCGGACGGTGTGGTCCAGGTTGAGCGTCTCGCGAAGGCGGCGGCCATCGTGCAGGCGCAGCTGCAGCGTCGTCTTGGGCTTCTTGTCGTCGATCACCGGGCGCTCCGCGGGCACTGCGTCCCCCTGGATGACCGCGTCCGGCGCGATCGCCGCCGACCTGTTCCCGCCGTCATCCACATGCTCTGTTACCATCCGCTCTTCAAGCCAGCAGTTAGACACTTTGAGAAGAGCGCTACCCCATGGTCTGGCCCTCGCCCGAGAAGGCCGTGTACGCGGGCGGCGGCGGCGCCACGTAGTCCTCCTGCCGCTTGTCCACGAGGCTGATCTCCACCTGCTCGCGCACGTTGTCGCCCTCTAGCTCCCGCGGCACCAGCCTGTCGCGTCCAGCACGGTATATCAATGAGCCGTCTACGATTTGTACGCATTCCATGGACTGTCCTCCGCCACGTACCCGCGCTCGAGCGCGTCGAGGAACGGGCGGTTGGCCGGGTCTGCGCGCGCGCGGTAGGGCCCGTCGTTGACCGTGAAGCCCTCGCGGTAGAACGTGATGGTGTGTCTGGGCGCGCCTGACGAGGAGCCGGCGGGCGGTGCGTCCGCCGTGTCGCGCTGCGCGCGCCCGATGATGTTGGCCATCGGGTCGCCGCCGCCGTCCGGGCCGATCACGGACAGCCCGCTGCCGCCGCCGCGGTCCGACGCGCCGCCCGCGTAGTACTGGTTGCGCGCGGCGTCGTCGTCGCCGTCGCTGCCGCTGCCGTTTCCCCCGCCCGGCGCGTTGCCGCGGCTGTTGCGCAGGCTCGAGAGTCCCACGATGTTGGCCATGAGGACGCGATCTAAGCAGGTGTCGTCGGTGGGCTTCTACTTCGGCAAAGGTAAGTGATGATCCTTTTCCTTCCTGCCCGACGTGCAAACGTAAATTATGGTGGTGGTTAAATATGGAACACGTGAGGATACTCGTGACGGATTTAATATAAAATATGGACAAATTGTGTTTTTCTCCGCGTTGAAGTTCCCACGGAGTGCAACGTGGTCATGTTGAGAGTGCAAACTGGTTATGGAGGACGAAGGCGACCTGCGGCAGCGTGTTGTAGGCGTCGACTGGCGACGAGGAACTATTAGGCGAGCGCGGTGCGTTGGTGGGCCACGTGCGACTTGAGCGCGTCGCTGGTGGCCGCGGCGTCGGCGTCGGCGACGGCGAAGTCCGTGTTGCGCGCCTTGGCGAACGCCGCGTACATGTGGTCGAACTGCCGCCGCGCGCTCTCGGACGTGGACGGCTTGGCGCTCTCGAACGCCGTCTCCAGGTGTCGCTTCACGATCACACTGACAGGTTTCACCAAGCAAATCAACCTCCACGTTAGACACATGCGTGAACACTCCACGTCCGCTCCTTGCGCACGTACCTCGCGTCCGAGTTCTTGAGCTTCTCATGGACGAGCTCGAGCTGAGCCGAGTACATGACCTGCACACGTTACCAACATGTCAGGACGCGTGCGTTTTTGTGTGTGGAGTAGCTTGACTGGATCGCTTACCGCCTGCAGGTCTGCGCCCGAGAAGTGGTTGCTCTTGGGGTGCGCAGCGATGGACGGAAGGTAGTCCAGCGCTTCATCAGCCAGCGGCATGTCCTTGCCGACGGCGCGCAGAATGTCGAGCCGCTCGTCCTCATTCGGGAAACCTGGGAGGGCATCATACGTTAGCGCCAACCTGACAATGCTAGCATGGGGTCGAGCGGTACATACCGCAGTACAGCGACTTGTCCAGTCGGCCTGGACGCAGTAGCGCAGGATCAATCATGTCGGGCCGGCTCGTCGCCGCCAAGACGTACACACCCTGCCACGCATACACGCATACAACCAGTCAGAGCCAGCGAACGTTTGCAGCCCCAGGACGCACTCCACATCAACAAACCTTGCGGCCTTCAACTCCGTCCAGGAAGGTTAGCAGCTGGTTGACGAGGCGGTCGGTGACGCCCGTGTTGTCGGCGCCTCGGCGCGGGGCGATCGAGTCGAACTCGTCCAGGAACAACACGGACGGGGCCGCGGACGCCGCCCGCGCAAACAAGTCGCGGATGGCCTGCTCACTCGCGCCGATGTACTTGTTGAGCACCTCCGGGCCCTTTACGCTGATGAAGTTGAGTCCGCACTCGTGCGCGACGGCGCTCGCCAGAAGCGTCTTGCCGCAACCCGGAGGGCCGTACAAGAGCATTCCCGCCGGCAGCTTGATCGGAGTGTTCTCGTACAGCTTCCCGTACCGCGTAGGCAGCTCCAGCGTGTCCTTGAGCACCGTGCGCACGGTCTGAAGTCCGCCGACGTCGCTCCACTTGACGGAGCTCTTAAACAGATCGACTCCGATGAGTGCAGTCGGCTGGAAGTCCTTCAGACCCTCGACAAAGTCGATCTGCTGGATCTTGCGCTGGCCGTCAACGGAGTCTTGGCTGGATTGGAAGAGTGTGTAGCGCTTGAGCATCTGGTGGAGCGCGCGGTCGGTCGCACTGGACAAGTCCCGGAGACTGTAGCCTTCCGTGAGCGACGAGAGATAGCCAAAGTCGATGGCGGGGTCAAGAACCACCTCTGCCTGATCGGACTTGCGTCCGCTGTTGATGCCGGCCGCTTTCATTTGCAGCATCTCGCGGATCAGCGTCTCTCGGCGTTCAGCGTCGGGCGACAAGACCTGGACAGGGTGATCAAAGAGCCCGCAGTTTCGCAGCGACTTGTGGGCGCTCGAGTCGGATCGCGCGGCGGCAACAACCGCGATGCTCTTGCGTTGCATCGCGGCCCCGACGCTCTTGAGCAGCTCGGAGCGCGCCTGCAACTCATTGTCGCCCAGTAACTCCCACTCGCGCTTGTACGACAGGTTCAGCTCGAGCGTGGTCTTCCACATCTTGTCGTTCGCGCGATTCATCAGCACGACCAGCAGCTCCGCAATGCGCCGCGACTGGTCGTTCACTGGCCCCGCTGAGTCGTCTTCTTCGGGCACCAGCGCGTCCAGATTGTCCAGCACAATGACCGCCGGTGCACTTGCAAACGCGTCGTCGAAGAGCTCGGAAAGCCGCGCCTTCACCGACTCCATTTTCAGCCCCCGCAAGTTCCGGCAGTCAGTGATGATACTGTGCGCGCCACAAGCAGGACTGCTTTCCAGCTCCTGCGATAGCGAGCGCAGCAGAGTCGACTTGCCGCTGCCGCGGTCGCCGTACAGGAACGCGCACCCGGGAGGCTTGGTCCCCAACACGACGCGGCATGCCGCCGCGTTGGTATAGAGCTGAGTGCGAACGGACTTCTTGAGTTCCTTGAACGCCTTGGCACTTCGCGCGACCTGCAGCATGGACTGCTCGTACGGATTGACGACGCCGCTCCGTTTCTTGCCTTGAAGCTCTGACAACAGTCGGAGTGCAGGCCCAGCTGCTTGCTCGACGCGGACTTGGTCAACTGACAAAGGAAAGCTGCTGCGCATGCCTAAGATCGCGTACTTTTCCAGCGCGCCAGTCGGAGCATCTACAGTAGACAAACGTAACACGCATCAACAAGCTCGTCAATGTGTGTGACGAGAACAAACCCTTCGATAGTCCATACCTTCGATCAGCGTTTCGTCAAAGCCGGCGTCACCAGCGTACTGGATGTCCACAATCGCATGGTCAGGTTGACTGGCGGAGTCGGCCCGCTCAATCGGGAGGATCGAGCCGCTGTTGACTGCAACTGACTGCTGGCTGCGCCCAGTAGAGTTCAAAAACGACTGGCGGATCTGGTCCGCATCGATCGAGCCACGAGCATCCGGCCGCACGAGTAACGTGACCGACGAAGGCGGCAGCTCAGGCAGGCGTAGCACGCGCAGCTGGATCGATGAGCGCTGGGCGAGCTCCAGTCTCAGCGCGGTGGCGTCATTCAAAACAACATTGCCGCGCCCGACAGCCTCGAAGCACTTGAGCCTCGCCACACAGCATGAACTCCCAGTCCTATCTCAACAGCACCATACCTGGATGAGTATCCCTCTTAGCAGTATGCTCTCAGTTGAGTTCAACTTACATGACCGTGGGCGTGCCGTCAGTGGCGTTGGTGTTGCCGTCTGGTTCTGTGGACTTGGGAGAGCAGCGCCAGATGACGACTACGGGCGCGTCTTCGACCTCCAACGGGGCGCCGGCGACCACGGCTCCGTCCAGCATCGCTAGCGTCTGCGGGTGGACCCACACCTCGTCTATTGACTCGTTGCGGCACGGCCCCGACGTGTTGCTCTGTTAGAAATGGAGCGATCACGATGATAATGAGCGTGAGTATAATGCAACCAATGCCACATGCAGATGATTGGATATACACCTGAACGAAAAGCTCTGGGGAGGCTTCGTAGTACAGGTCTCCGCTCAGATGCTTGTCAGCGTTCTCCGCTTGCCGCTCCTTCGGCGCGACAATCACCTCCGACAGGTGCGTCAGGCGCGCGTGCTCCCTATAAATGCATGCATCCACACAACCAACCACGCATTTTTGTAAATGCATCCGTCCGCCTCCAAAGTACCGAGCGAAAGGTCATGGCCGTACATGCCAAGTGGCAGCGACGCGCGCACGCGGATGAGCGTGTTGTGGTTGATCCAGATCGGGCTCACTTGCTTGTCGTTCACGACGCACATCTGCCATCACAAAACGTCATGTCAAGAGAACCTACCGCGACAGAAAGCACTTTCACTGCCGGCCGTCTTACCTGGCGCAGCAGCTCGACTTCGATGCTGCCGGCGTGCAGCTGGATCAGCTCCCAGTCGTCCGCAGTGCAAGGCTCCACGTTCACCTGGCGCGCGATCGGCAGCGCGTCCACCACGTGCACGGCGATGAACGCGAGCGGCGCCTTCTCCAGGAGGTCCTTCTGCTCATCGCACACCGACAGTCACGGGTAGAGTCAACCCTTGCACTCATCACTCGCTCGCTCAGCATATAACAGCGCAGGTCCGTACGATCCCGACGCATCGCGCGAGCTCCGCCGGCACCTCAATCACGTCGCTGCACCCACACAGACAACCACAGAGGTCCGGATTGTTAGCGAGGCACGCAACACTCAGTGGTCTTGACTGCCTTGTTGCTTGTTCCCCTCCCTACCTGCGCATGACCGCGTCCTTCACGAGACCGCCGACCCAGCCGACGCACACGCGCTGCACGTATCCCTCCACGGTCTCCCACGACAGCTCCAGGATCGTCGCGCCGCCGCCCAACTAGTCCAGTAGCAATGACAACCACCGCGTTGAGGAACAAGTCGCCCTTTCGTTACGTAAAATGTCGTCATTGAAGCGCGAACGCACCACGTCCGGACCGCCCAGGAAGCTCTGCACAAAAGCGTGCGGTAGGTTGACGAAGCTGCTGGCCACGGGCACGAGCACGGGCGCCAGGAACGCGCCGCGCGCCGCCATCTTGCACGAGTTGTTGGGTATTCGCCTTGCGGCTTTGGAAATGATGGCGCAAGGTTGAAACGCAGCAAAAGTGTTGATGCATATTAGCACTACCGTGATATACTTGAATAGAGCGCTCCATATGAAACCTTTTATATTGGATTCAAACGTTGTAATGCATGCTGGACGCGTCCATGGAACCTCTATTATTAAATACTTCAACGTCAACGCGTTCACTGTCAATTCAACTGTGTTGTTACCCCGCCAATGCTAACATACAGTGTTCTTATACAGACGAGCATTTGAAACCGGCCATGAGACTTCAGGTGGACGATAATATATTACTTGTGCGCCTGAGAGCGTGCAAAGGAAACCCCAGCGCTGCAAGGCACAGGCGCCGCCTTGCTCTCTGGGGAGAAGAAAGAGGAAAACGCCACGCACTCGGTGCTCTGCTACTCGACACGACTCTTCACGTGGTCTGGAGCTCCTGCACCTCTGGACGATCCCCCATTTACCCGTTCATGTTGTTGTGGCGCTGGCTGCGCTTCGAGTACGGGTACCCGAGGATGTTGAGCGAGTCGCGGCTGTAGCCGCCGCCAGTACCGCTTTCCCGGAACGAGCCGACGGTGCGCTGCGATCCGTACGAGTCCTGCGGCGCGAACGAGGGTGTCGAGTCCGAGTAGGGCGCCGAGTAGGGCGCCGACTGCGGAGCCGCGTACGACGGGGTCGGGTCGGCTGAGCGAGGCGGAGCGGCGGCGTACGCGTCTGGCTGCGGCGCGTCCGAGAACATGGTGCTGTTGTTGTTGTACCGGGACGAGCTGCGCGACGCCAGCATGGACGGGTTGGGCTTGCGCTGCGACCCGGTGTTGCGGCGCAGCGACGTCGCGCGCACGTAGCTCTGCGGCGACGTCACGGCCGAGTCGGCGTACGTCTCGGGCGCGCCGTAGTACGCCTGCGAGCCGTACGCGCGCGACGAGCGCTCGTCGAACGTGTTCTCGCCGGGCTCACCCGACTTCATCTCCTCCGTGTCGCGCATGTCGTCGACGTCAAAGCTGCCGCGGTCGTCGTCATCGTCGTACTGCAGGTTGGCCGCCATGCTGGCGGGGATCACGGGCGCGGCGAGCGTCGGCGCCGGTTTCTGGCTGTACGAGAGCTTCTGCGGGTTGGGCACCGCCGCGGCGCCGTACATGTCCCTTGAGCTGTAGCGGAAGGTGGGCTCGGCCGACAGGGTGCGAGGCGCTGACCGGTTCGACTGGTGGTCGGACGAGATGGCCGACGAGGCGCGAGACGCCGCCGGAGACACCGGCGAGTCCGTGCCGAACGAAAGGTGCGACGACGGACGGACGCCACGCTGCGACGACGTCGTGGACGTCGAGTCGTCGTGCGAGAACGCGGTGGCCGCCGTGGCAGCAACAGCGGCAGTCGCGGCCACATCCTCCGTGTCAATCTCGCGGTCGATGCCAGACGGATGGTTCAGCGACGCCGCCGGCGTGAACGACTCGGCGTACTCCATCGTGGGCGAGCGCGGCTCCTGCACGCTGCCGTCGTTGTCGTGGGCGATCTGCTCCTCGTTGGCGGCTGTACCGGTCGCCGCGCGCTTCTTGGGCGACAGGTACCCGTTCTCCGCGTCGTTGGGCGTTTCGCTCTCCTGCGACGAGCGGCGGCGGCGCTTGTACAGAATGACTGACCCGATGATGAGCAGCACGACGACGACCGCGGCGACAATGCCGCCGATGAGCCCGGCGCTGCTGCTGCTGCCGGAGCTCGTTCCGTCCGAGGTGCTTCCGTCGACACCGTCTGAGGTCGACGCAACGCTGAACTGCACGTCCGAAGTGGCGCAGCCCGACGTGGACGTGAACGCAAAGGTCGAGGTCTTGTTCTCGCCGTCCGCGGACGCCATGGTCACATCGATGCTCTTGTACCAGACGGTCGAGTCGCTGCCCGGGTTGGCGTACCACAGGTACGTGTCGTCCGTGCTGGTGGCGTTCACGCCGTCGATCGTGACGGCCGTGATGACCTTCTGCGAGTTGTAGAACTGCAGCGGCACGTACGTCGAGGACGCGCCCTCCATCAGGCACGCCTTGACGTCGCCCGAGAGCATGGACGATGGGCACGTGACGTAGTCCCAGGAAACCGTCGCCGAGTCGGTCGACGACGAGTTGAGCGACAGCTCCGACAGCGCGTCGCTCGAGAGCTGCACCGTGCCGGACGAGCAGCCGTCGCACACGTCCAGCACGTACGCCGTGACCGACAGGCTGTCGTCGTCGTCGCGCGTCACCTCAATGCAGCGCGCGCACGCCTCGTTGAGTGTCGCGTCATCGCCCGAGACCGACGCGTAGTACTTGAAATTGTCGCTCGACTCGTCCACGCCCTTGAGCCGGCACGCGCCGTACTCGGGGTCGTCGATGCTGTACGAGGCCACCGAGCCGGACGCCGACGCCGCGCGCGAGCCCAGCGCAAGCGCCGCCGCCGCGCCATACATCGCCAGCGACTTCATACCGAGAACGCTTGTGATAATGTAGAAGAGAGAGAGAGGACCACTCGCTTCCCCCTAATAGACTGCCCGCCCTTCTTAGCTCTGCTCTTTACCTGCCTGTGCTTCTGGGCGGAGGTTGGCGACTGAACAGGTGGGCGCACAGGCTCGACCCCCCAACAAGCATCGGAGCACATACTGAAATCAAGATAAAGGAACGAACAATAGAGCGCAGGCGCTTGGTTCGATCCGTCCCTCCTCCCCGCTCTCTGCCGCTCCTCCGCAGCTTATCCCCTACCCTAATTGCTTCCGACCCACAACGACTACGCACCAACGGGGCAAATTACTTGTGATTTGTATGCCGTATCGTAATCGGCAAGTGCCCAGTTTACAAGGAGGGAGAAAAATGGGGCGATGTGGAGGAGGGCTAGGGCGCCAGACTTACAAAAAATTTCTGATGCGCACTACTGCGACCGACCAGGCTGGCTGAGGGACTGATTGATGGTCGAGCTTGACTTGATTTCAGCATGTCGTGCTGTGAAAGGGTGCATCCAGTGTTTTACCGAGTGAGGCCTTGGTCTTGGCTACAGTATACTTACTTGAAGTATTGATGTTGAACGGCAATCCCATCTGCAAATGACGCTTCCTTAAATGACCAGAGCGCGCTACAACGGTGTTTTTACCATTAGCGATGGCTGGGCGTCAATCCTTCCCGTCACGCAGCTACCCTCCTTTGCTTGGAAGGTTCGACTATATAGGGAGAGCGGCAGCGTATCTGATGCCGTCGATTGACAATGGTACTGGACGGCGCACTGGATTCCCAGCAACGCTTCTTTCAAAGACTATCGAGTGAATTTTCAAGATTCGAGCGTCGAAGCTCTCGCACGATCAATGGTGGATTGATATATCATTATTGCGTTAATGCGCAGTAGATACTGTACAGAACGATAGCGACGGGATCACCCACGCCGGCCGCGTCGACTGGGATGAACCCGCGCTCTTACACTAAAGATACCCGGTACGGTACAATACAGTGTACTGTACCGTACGTGGCTGCAATCTGTGGGGTGCGATGTTGGCTGAATGTGCTCGAAACGACCCGCGCGGGTGGCTGGATGAACGCAGTCTGACTGTGAGGTGGCTTCAGGTGGGAGCAAGCGAGCCCCCTGGCCAGAGCCGTCGCGTCCATGAACTCCTCATCCTCGCAGTGCAAACTGCATCGAGCTGGAACCAAGGTGGCGGGTGGTGGCTACATCGATGGCTGAGTCAACCCAGTCCAGTCCAGTCTGTCCGCCAGGTGTCCATTTTCTCACAAATCACGCGAGTCGGTCGCGCTAGGCACCCGCGCGCCTGTCTGGACAAACGCTCGGGCTCGCAGTTGCTTCTACTTCGCTAAATCAGTACAAAATCGACCACATGCGGACCACAATACAGCGACTTTGTGGGTGTGTACTGAGACAGATTTCGAACTCGTGTGTTGTGGACGGTTCGATTTCCAGAAAACGTTGATGATGATTGCGGTCCAAGTCATCACTTTGTACCGTGGCTGGCTTCGAGTTTGTTCATGCTCGAAAAGCTTTGTCGTGTGCTGAAGGAAGGTCGAGTTGAAATCGATCCGTCGGGCGCGTTCGCCCAAGGGCCAGCTCAATGACGCGACCGAGACACGACTCCACGCTTTTCCGTCCTTGCTGATTGTTTGTTTTTCCAACTGCAGGGATGGATGGACCAGCGAACGACGAGCCTGTCACCGCGTCAGCTTTCGCGCGAAAGAACGTTTTACACGCTCGGTCGTCCGTCAAACTGAAGTGGGAGAGAGGAACTGAAGGTCTACCCTACCGACCGGTGACCGATCAACCACCATCCCGGACACGCATACCTTTCGCCTCCTCGCGGCCTACAAAGCGGCGCGGATTGACAGCGCACGGATCGGCCGCGCACCGTGCCAGTCCTCCAAGCGTCCATGCACTGGTTGGACTGTGAATGTGAAATAGTGTGGTGCACACTATTCGTTTGTGTATAAGTTAGTGTTCACCACACTATAGTTGATGCTTGGACTGTCAGGAGGCTGCCCCAAACGACGAAGCGAAGCCATGAACCAGCAGCTCCTGCCCAAGGGTTCGTCGCCTTCCTGCGCCTAGCTGGATGCGGAAGCTGCGGGGCTCCTCGGCGCTTCATACTGACGGTACCGGTGGGTGTGCGTGCTATTACCAGCGGTGGTGACGCAGTGGCTACGAGAAGCGGTCGGCGACGACGTCGCGGTCCACAAGGAGACGCTCGACTGGGTCAGCGAGTGCGCAGAAGGTGATTCCGTCATTCTGGCGCGAAATGAATGCCGTGACTGGTCTATTGACCCGTGTTTATGGTTATTTGTGTCTGGTGGGCAGAGCTCCTGATGCGACTGGGCTCGGCGGCGAACGAGATCGCGGAGGAGGCAGCACCGAAGGAGAACTACCGCATCTCGTCGGACGACGTGATCGCCGCGCTCGAGGTATGTGCGCCAGCTCAGGGACAAGAACGCGGACCACAACGGGTGTCTGACGTTGACACCACCTGTGAACGAGCAGAGCCTCGGGCTGAAGACGTACGTGGGCGAGATCAAGGCGCAGCAGAGCAAGCTCGAGCAGGAGGCGCAGGTGAGGGAGGCGTCGACGCTTACATGCTTGCACCGCTGTTGGGGTCACAGCGAGCTGACGCAGCACCAACGGTGGACTCAACGCAAAACATCAATTGGGATCGAACGCAATTCTAGATAAAGAAGCAGCGGCTAGCGTCGCGGAAGGCCGCCGCCAAGAGCTCGACGGCCACGCGCGACGAGCTGCTGGCCGAGCAGAACGCGCTCTTCCAGCAGGCATCGCGCAAGGCCGCGCGCGAAGGGTGGTGAAGCGATCGGTCGTCCGCGTGTTGTGCCCTTCTTATCTACTGTAGCTTGTCGTAAGTCGTGCTGCTCTTGTCAAGCGCCTACGCTAGCTCATAAACCTTCGATGTGATGTGGTCCGCACGATGCTTCTCCAGCCGCACGTCCTTGGGTTTTTCGTGCTTCCAATTCCCGACCGGGCCCATTTGCAAGAGTCCCAGACGCTGGTGTGTGGCGTGTGAGTCCGCTCGCTCCGCGTTGATCGGCGGCTGCGAGTGGTTCATCAAACGTCGATACTACCTGACTGGCATTGACATACATACGTACCAGCCCAACAGAGAACCCGAAGGCAGCAAGCCAAGAGAGCGACACCCCCGCGAGGCTGCTGTTGACACGCAAAGTAGATGCTGTCAGCGTCGCGCGATACTGTACAGTATACTGTACGGAACACATTGAGCTACCTCGTTCACCATCAGATCGTGAAGGCGGCTCAATGGGTTCTGGCGTCAATGTCGCCTTGGCGATGTGCTGCACACACGACCTATTAGCCAACAGTGGCACCCGGCACTGCGGTGGGCTGCCCCAATCAGTCGCCGCGCGGGTCGAGCGACGCGATCCCATAGGGCCAGCTGCGATATGACAAGCAGTTCGCCACCACCTGGGCGATGCACACACTTCAACAAGCATTTCCCAGCGGTACAGGCCCTGTACTGCAACAAGAACACGGCGACGACTAGCACGAAGAAGAAGAAGAAGAAGAAGCAGCAGGATGAGAGGACCCAATACATACAGATACAGTCCAAAGACGCATCTCTCCGCGTCGCCATCGCCGATTTTAATCTCCGCAGTTGCAGGGAGGACATCACCCTGCAAGTGAGGAAGGGATTTTAATCTCCTGAGCAGTGGTACTGTATGAAATGTCCATCTCCACTTGGCCAACAGGTCCAGCAGTATCGGCGAGTACAGCACACTGTTCACTGCCCGCTTCGTGGGTTCTTTTCTTAGTGGTGGCTTCCTCCGTCTCCTGGTTCCCATCCGCCACCGGCACCGCCCAGTCGCTCCACAGGGGGTCATCTCCATGGCGGCTCCGTGCCTTTTCGAGCTGGGCTTCACGCACAGGAAGCGCAACACAACAATAACAACAACAAAGAATTATGCAGGGACGTTGATAGAAGTCCGTGAGGCACAGGTGAAGGAGGGCTGGCCCATGGTGGACGCCTCCAGCGCCCTTCTGTTCTTCCGCTGGTGCATTCGGTCACTTTGCAATTCACCTCGTCCTGCCATCGCCGACTTCTACTCCCTCCACCCACCGAGATGACGGCGCCGACCCTGAAGGCCACATACGACCCCGCCGACTCACCCGCGCGCGCGAACGATGAGGGCGGTGCGTTGGTGCCCGCGGGCTTCTGGCCCACGTTCAAGCGTCTGTACCTGGGCGTCCCGGGCATCCTCGCCGGCGTGGTGCTCGGCATCGTGATCGGCTACTGCGTCAACCAGACCGAGCCGAGCTCCGAGCTCACGTCGTGGCTTGGCATCCTCGGGACGCTCTTCATCAACGCCGTCAAGTGCCTCGTCGGCCCGCTCGTGTTCTGCAGCCTCGTCGTCGGCATGGCCGACATGCTCGCGGTGGGTAAGGCCGGCAAGTTCGGCTCACGCGCGCTCGGCATGTACGTCATTACGACCGTGTTGGCGGCGTGCGAGGGGCTCGTGTGGGTGGTCATCTTCCGCCCGCTCTTCAGCAACCAAGTCAAGGCGCCCGAGGACGAGACGCCCAAGTTCGCGCTCCAGTGTGAGGAGGCGGGCTACTTCATGACGAACGTGAACGGCACCATCGCGTGCGTGTACGACGCCACGTTCAACAGCACGGGCGCCCACTCGACCGATGCCATCTTCTACGCGACGGACATCAATGGGGTGTTCGAGCCGGCCGCGTCCGAGTACACGGAGCGGACGCTGACCGAGACGCTGCAGAGCCAGCTCAACACGCTCGTGCCGTCCAACATCACGACGGCGTTCGCCGACGCGGACCTGCTGTCCATCATCATGTTCGCCATGATCTTTGGCGTCGCCATCGCGTCGTTCCCCAAGGACATGAAGGTGGTGGCCAGCTTCTTTCGCGAGATCAACCAGGTGTTCATGACCATGATCCAGTGGGTCATCACGTGCACGCCCATCGCGCTGGTCTCGCTGCTTGCTGGCGTCGTGGCCGAGCAGGACGATCTCGCGGCCATCGTCAATGACGTCGGCTTCTTTGTGCTCTGCTCCATCATCGGCATGCTCGTGCACCTCTGGGGCGTCTACCCGCTGCTGCTGCGCATCTTCGTCAAGCAGAACCCGTTCAGCTACCTCAAGCACATCGTGCCGGCCCAGGTGTTCGCCCTGAGCTGCGCGTCGTCCATGGCGACGCTCCCCGTCACGATGCGCTGCGTGGACGCCACGAAGCAAGACTCGCGGACGCTCTCGCGCTTCTGCCTCTCGCTTGGCGCGACCATCAACATGGACGGCGCCACCATTTGCTACCCGATCGCGATCGTGTTCATGGCCGAGGCGGAGGGGCTCGGCGACATCATTGCAGCCCCGAGTACTTCCTGATCATCCTCGTCTCCACTCTCGGCGCGATCGGCGCTGGTCCCGTGCCTGCGGCGTCGATCGTCATCACCATGACCGTCTGGACCAGCGTGTTCCCGAGCGTGGAGCTGCCCTCGTCGTTCGCGTACATCATCGCGACGGACTGGCTGCTCGACCGGTTCATCACGGTGACGAACGTGACGGGCGACACGGTCATTTCGCGCATCGTCGCCGAATGGACCGACGAGGCGCAGCTCGAAGGCGACGGGGAGCTCGACACGCTCTCGAACCGCGTCTCGAGCCGCTTCAGCGCCGCTGTAGCGCTCGTTGACGAGCACAAGACGTCGGCCACCAACCCGGTCTAAGTCTGAAGCTGTGCCTCAGCCTTCATCGACCATTCGCTCTTCGTCTGAGCATCATTGCTCCCATTTCTCGTTGCGTTCTCCTTTAGCTTCAGTAAGATCTGAACAAAGACTGAAGTACTTATAAAGCAAGCGCTGGTCCGAGTTGATGCTTCCCAGTGCTGGTTGATATGGAAAAGCGCGTGCTCCGGCCCTTTGGTCACGAACGAGGCGCCCCAAACAAGCTTGACGCGGGACCGATCGTGTACACGACAACTGCAACCATCCATTCAACTCAAAATGAAACTCTAGAACGAGAAGCAGAGACTAGCGTCGTTCGCGAAGAGTGGCGCATCGATCGGTCGCCCGCGTATTGTGCCCGTATTGTCTAGCTTCTTGTGAGTCTTGCTGCTCCTGTCGAGCGCCTACGCCAGCTCGACAACGACCGCGCGGTGGTCCGACGCGTACACGGGGCTCTCCGGGTGGAGCATGCCGACGTTGTCGGGGTTGTGCTTAGTGTCCTCGGTCGGCGCTTGCCCAATGATCTCGCACTCCTTGACCTCGCCCTTGCCGCGGTACAGGACGAAGTCGATCCGCTTCGTCGGGTTGTCGCTGGGGAACGTGAACTTGGTTTCGCGGTCGATGGGGTCCTCCGACCGCGGCTCGGCCTCCTCGTACTTCTCCAGCCACGCGTCCTTGAGGTCCGTCTTTTGTCCGAGCAGCTCTGCTTCACCGCGAAGGAACTGGATACCGAGCGACTGCGGCTCCGAGTTCAGGTCGCCGAGCAGCACTTGCGTCTTGCCACGCCCTTGCTTCATGTACTCCCAGATCTCCACCTTGGTCTGCTCGCGCGAGCGCTCGCTTAGCGACAGGTGCGTCACGTACACGTCAATCTCGCCCCACTGCGGGTAGTCGATGGTCGCGTGAAGGCACAGACGCTGGTGCGAGTCGTTCGGGTCGTTCGGGTCGCGGCTCAGCAGCAGGTAGTCGGACGACACGATAGGGAATTTGGAGAACACCGCGGGGCCTTCTTCGATGCGCTCGAACGGGTTGTTCGAGTTTAAGTAGCTCATCGCCGCCTGGTAGACGTACTGGTACCCAGGCAGCCGGTCGGCGAGGTGCTTGACCTGCGCGCGGTTGCCCGGCTTGCCGAACGCGCCATCGTAACGAACCTCCTGGAACCCAATGATGCCGGCCTGGGACTCCTTCACAAACTCCACGAGGTGGTCGATCCGCTTGACGTACTGATTCCACCGGTTGAAGTGGCCGTACACGTCGGCCGATGGGTTCGTGTTCCACACGTTATACGACAGGATGCGCGGCCCCGACGTCTTCTCCTCGCCCTCTGCCTCGAGCAGCGCTGTGTCAGTCTCCTGTCCCGAAGCGGTCGCGTCCAGAGGAAGGAACGTGTGCTGGAAGACGTTGTGGAAGCCCTCGCGGTCGTACGAGACGGCGATGCGGTGGCGTAGGTTGAACTTCTCGTCGTCGAGCGTCAGGAAGAAGTTGAGTCCGAACTTGACGTGGCTCTTGAACGCGAACGGCATGCCGTCCAGCCCGTCCTGCGACTGCACGATGACCATCTCCGACTGGCCGTTGTCGCCCGTCGCCTGCAGAGGGTACACGACCGCGGCCGACACGGCGACGCTCGGCGACACGTGCACGTGCGCCTGCGCCTTGATGTGGTCCACCGCGGCCACGGCCGCCGCCTGGACCGCCGGGTCGTCCGCGACCGATGGCGGCACGAACGGCTGGTACAAGACGCTGCCGTACAGCAGCGCGTGGTCGTGGTCGTCGCTACGCTGCGGGTCGAACGGGTCCAGCACGTCGAACGCGTTGCGCGGCAGGTTGCGACCGCCCGGCTTGGACTGGATGTAGTGGCCCGTGAAGAACGGCCTGGTCGGCAGCGGGCCCCAGTAGTCCCACCGGATCACGCTGTCGTATGGGTCGCCCTCCGCGTACACGGCTCCCAGCAGCGGCAGCGCGGCCAGCAGCGCGAGCGACAGCGCGCGCAGCATATCAGTCAGTCAGTCGGTTAGCTGGTCGGACAAGTGTGCTTGATGTTCGGCAATTGATCGAATGACGTTCCAGATCGCGCGAGTATACGACGGTATACGTGCCACTGCTGACGTGGCTACAGTTGGCGAGCGGTGTATACCGCGTATACCGTCGTCCGGTTGTGCTTCCATTCATTTAACGTATACTTCGAAGTATCTACGTATACTATGTCATCCAAACGATATCCGTACTATACATAATTTGTCGTGTATACCGGTATTTTTGCGTCCTTTCCGCACTTCAACTGCTGCCAACATGGGCAAATGGCGGCGGCAGCACGCAATTCTCCCTCGCCCCGATGACGCTCCAGCCGACGCTACCGGGGACCTGAATGTGGTTAAAGCGGTGCATGAAGCGCAAGACAAGTCGCCGCCCCGGTCGCCGCTGTTTCTTCGCGCGCGCGGGCTCGTGGTGGACGCGTGTGGCTCGAGAAGGCGCTCGCGCTCGTGGACGCCGCGCAGCTGTTCGCGCTGCTGTGGCAGCTCTCGCAGCCGTGGCCATGGCCCGCGCGCTGGCTGAGCGCCACGCGGTGGACCAACGCGCTCAGCCTGGACGTGCTGAGCTTCCGCGCGACGGGCGCCGCCATGGGCTCGACATCGCAGTCGTTCTCGCTCTGGGGCGAGATGGACCACTACTGGGCGTACGCGCTCGTGTGGGCCCTACTCCCGCCCTTCTCCGCGCTCGCTCTATGGTTTGCTGCTGTGCAGTGGCACCGCCGGGGCGATACGGACTTCCTCGCGCGCCAAATTCGCTGGGAGAATGCGCTGCTGCAGTCGTTTCAGGTGCTTTACGTCCCCGTCGGGCTCGCCGTGTTCCGGCTCGTGAACTGCGACGAAGATGGCGTCGTGTCGGTTGATCCTCGCGGATTAGGCGACTGTGGAGGCGCTCGTCATGTAGCCGCGGTGGTCTTCATAACAGGTATCCTCGGCGGCGGGTTCCTTGTTGGATTTCCGCTTGTACTGAGCGCGCGCATCCGCAACAGCCTCATCCACGACGAACCGGACGACCACGAGCGCCTCCTTCGAAGCAAAGAGCTCGAGTACGTACTCGGCACGTCTGAGTCG
Source organism: Phytopythium boreale (assembly GCA_023338115.1). Classification (NCBI taxonomy): domain Eukaryota; phylum Oomycota; class Peronosporomycetes; order Pythiales; family Pythiaceae; genus Phytopythium; species Phytopythium boreale. The sequence goes on along the minus strand of JAADYG010000007.1, from coordinate 106,357 downwards.
TACTTGGAGCTCTTCATGCCGCAGTACGCCTCATACCGTCGAGAGGCCGCTACCGCACCGGTGGAGGCGTGTCTGTTCAAGCTGCTGTTGTTGCTGGTGTTCACGATGCTCCGATCACCGGCGCCACGAACGGAGAACCAAAGCTTGCAGGGGACACTCTTTTTCATTATGCTGGCGATTCGAGCAACACGGCAAGCAAGTCGCCGACTCTATCGATGCGGGTCCAGCTCCGTGGTCGACCGAGTGCTGGCGGTCTTGCTGGCAGCAAACGGGCTTCTAGGTGCGTCATGTTCCCTCTCACGGCTGTCATTCGCTGGTCTCTGCCACTTGTGTTGACCGAGAGTCATGCTGCCTTGACGTAGGTCTACTGTGCGCTAGTGGAGTTCGGAGCGCGCTGACCGTGTCGACAGCAATAACTTCGATGTTGACATTCGTAAACGTCACGTTCCTTGTGATACTGGCGTTATATCTCCTCAAGGCAGTGTATGCAGCACGCAATCATGACTCAAGCCAGTCGAACGCGACGTTTTGGCTTGCACGGCGAGACGTCAAGGACGAAATGTTGGCGGATCCGGGCCTGGTGCCGATGGTTGCTGCTCTTCAAGACGCGAAAGCTCTTGTGCGTGAAGCGCTCCTCGTGACGCCGGCAATGCGATCATACGACGAGCTGGACGAGGTCCTTCGACGACTGGAAGTCTGCTATTCACAAACCATCGAGACGAAGCATTATCTCTCGGTACCGTGCACCATGTTGTTGGCTTAATCCTTGCTCTCGAGATGATCGCTGCTAACTCGTACAACGCCACACGCTATGATGCGCTCGTTACGAATATTAGGACCAGCTCCGAGATGCCATGCACCTGGCAAGTGATGTGTTGACCGACGCAGTGGCGTCCAACCCGTTTCACCGTGTTGGATTCCCAAAAGACGACCTTCAGCAACTCGGCAGCGTTCGTCGGCGACAACGCAAGCGCCGCCTCTTGATGGCTCCTGTTGCCCAGCGTGTGCTGATGAAACTAGATGCCGCTCGGGCATGGAAGGTGGCTACAACTCCACATAGAAGCGGGGTTTTCAGCGTCAACGCTGCCCAAACATCGAGTTCGCCTGATGCCACCGCGTCTGTCGCTGATTCCGTGGGAATTGGTGCGTCGCGAACAATGACAACTCAGGTAGTGTCAAGCGTATGTGAGCATCGCTGTCGCTGTTTTCTATCTCACGAATGTGTGCTTGTATAGGTGATCTGAAGAAGCGTGATCGCTCGGAGGCATAATCAAGCATCTAGGCGAAAGCACCCTCTGTTCCTGCACGAACGAAGCTCAAGACGCTTCGGGACGACTTTGACATTGAACGCCCCCGTGCCCCTCGCCTGGACTGTCGCTCGAGAAAGTGTGGGCATCGCTTGAAGCTGGTACGTGGTCACGTCGGAGACTTCCAGCGACGCCAAGTTTCGGCGTTGTCGGCTATTTTCCAAGTTCGGATCGCTGCATCGTCGGGTGCCGGGGGCTGATCTGAGCGCTCGCTTCGCCTGCCCAATTGTGGTGTCAAGAAAGAGCGACGGCAACCCGCCCGACCAGTAGTAAAACCGCTCCGCGTCGAATATGATGGACCGGCCGATGCTCGCGTTGTCGCGCTCTAGGTCAAGCTGTGTCGTCAGCGCATCGAAGAATGCTGGAAGCGTCGTCGAGCTTGTCGTCGAGCTTGGCGATCCCTTACTCGACAAGATGCGATGCATGTGCTTGAAGATGCGAGTGTATTCCGCGACGGTGATCTCGTTCACCCACTGATCAGAAAGAACGACCATTCATCCGGTAAGAGCCTCTTGGATCGAGCCATATTGAGCCCTCAGTCTCATCGAGCGTACCATTTCAACGAAGTAGAAGATGGAGCAGCTGAAGCGGTCGAAGTTCAGGTCACGGAACGAGCGAGCGTCGCGCTCCCACATCTTGCTCAGGACGGCGGCACCGCAGTGGTCGCTCCATTCGCTCAGCATGTGCCGAAGCAGTTTGCCGTAGAAGGTGTCGTATTCGCTCCTCGTCATACGGTTGGGTTGAGCGCGCGCTGTCTCGACCCAGCACCTCCGCATCCAGAGCAAGATTGCAGAGTCGTTGCGGATGCTGGTGCGACACTGAAGCAGCGAGTCGTGCATCTCCAGGACCTGGTTCATCGTGCCCCCACGCTGGTACGTCCGCAGTTCCAGGTCCGGCTTTTTGGTTGTTTAGCTATTGCTTGACGCTCACCGACGCGTTGCGGTAATGAGCCGAACCTCACCTTCGGTCTTGTTCCGCATGTATAAAGGCAGAATAAACCCTGAGATGCAGGTCAGCACTTGGTCGAGGTTCTTCGTGGATGCAAACGACTCGTCAGGTGCGTTTTATGACCGTTGGAAGCACGTGAGCGGCATGAGATTGAAGGCAATGGCTGTCCAAAATCGAACATCTCCGCATCCCATTGCAGGCGAAGGACACCGCGAACAAGCAGGTACAATAATGGAGCTGGATACGAAATGCAAGAAGCTCGCAAGCTGCTATCTTTGCCGGTGACGGCCTCGTGTGAGATCGTGTCCTCGGTAGCTGGTTCTTTCCTGGACGTTTCGCGGGGTGGAGATTGCAAAAATACGTCAAGCTGGTGTTGCTGGTTGGAGCATGGACAGGAATCGTAACTGGCTGGCTGTTTCGCCCAAAGGGAATGCGTGTCAGTGTATTAAGGCTTAACATCGATCTGACGTGTGCATAGGGCTTTGGATGGCAGCGCCGGTGTCAACGTCGACCGCCGCCAAGATCTACATCGTTGTAGTTAGTGCGCTGCACGCGCTTGCCTCGTCGACAGGACTACCCCACAGCAGTATCGAGGCTGCTTGACCAGATAACTGGAGACACACCACGCTGTCTGGCGATTGCTTACTCGCTCTAGGCGGCCCGGTGCTCTGCTCCGACGAGCGGTAGTGGTGTTGTCGAGATGGAGATCTCGTCGAGCGGGGCGATCCTCGTGGTGTTGGCGATGGTGCTCGTCGGTTATCGTCGTTGTCTGATTCGCAGCGGTCAAAGTCGATACCGCGACCGTCTCCGACCGACGTCCGTCGAGAGGAATGTCTCGCTGGGCTTCCGGCCGTGACTCCCAGCGGTGTCGTAGTGGGTGGTGCCCCATACAGCCGGACGTACTCGCTCGCGTTGAACAAAACCGACTTACCAAGGTTCAAGCTGAGGTCGTCCAAGCGTTTCTCATGGTCAATCAGGCTGTTCACGCTCTCGAGCGTCGGCTTGATGGTCGTGGTGGTCGCTTTCGTGCCCATCGAGCTGTCGTGGCCGCACAGGATGGCGTAGACCAGCGCGAAGGTTCGTTCATATGTCTCTTGGCGGACGTCTTCGATCCACTGTGCATGTTCCAGACGGTCGAAACGACAAACTCACGGTCAGTATCTGCATGCAGCAGGTGTGGAGCAGGATGGAAGCTGCTCACCATCTCGACAAAGCAAAAGAGTGAGCAGCAGAAGCGGTCGAAGTTCAGGTTGCCGAAGTAGCTCGCGTCTCGCTGCCACATCTTGGCCAGGACGACGTCGCTCGTGTCGTCTTCCCAGCAGATGGTCATTTCGTACAGCAGCGTCGCGTACGTCACTTCGTACTCATCCACGGACAGCAGCTCGGGGTCTTCGTGGGGCACGACGCGCCAGCACCGCTTCATCCACTGCAGCGTGCTCTTGTGGTTCCGGATACTGGTTCTCCGCTTTAATAGGTTGACGTGCAACCGCTGGACGCTGTCCATCGCTGCAACCGCGGATCAAAACGAGGAATGCGAACTGCGGACTGCGTGTGCGCATGTGTGTCTGGGCTTAATCTGTATGGAGTCGTTGTGTTCCAGCGCGATAGATTGTCTCCTCGAGACTATTTCAGGCGACGGCAGCATCATGAGCTTGCTGCTCCGAGAATAGAGCGACGGAGCCGTGCCAAGACGAGAGGAACCCGTGAAAGCCGGAGAGACGAGCGACTCGGACAACCCCAGGTGAAGGTGAAGCGATGAACCATGGGTGAAAATGCGGAAGTGGCCGAGCGAGTTCGAGTTGCGATCCGCGTGCGGCCGTGCAACGAGCGGGAGGAGCTCCAGGGCGCCGATGGCAACAGCCTACACGTACGACCGCTCATCAATGGGAACAGGACTGCCTGACGCGTTGATCTAACGACTGTCCTCGACATTCGTGCACGCATGCGGGAACTATCGGCACGTGTCAGACGCTGGAGGCGGACTCCGCATCCTCGCAGATCTATGTGTGCAAGAAGAAGCCAAACGGTGAGATCGGGCGGGAGATGCGCTGCGTGTTCGACCGCGTCTTCACCGAAGACACGAGCCAAGCCGAGGTGTTCGAGTACGTCCAAGACAGCGTGCAGCAGGTCACGCAGGGCTACAACTGCACGGTGTTCGTCTACGGCCAGACGGGGACCGGCAAGACCCACACGATGCTGTAAGTTCTCTCTCGTGATGTGCTCTTGCTGGTGGCTCGGCTGCTGGTCTCAGCCTTGTTCGATTTGTCTGGTAGCGGCAAGGACGTGGAGAAGCTGTTCCAGTCTCCAGACTCCGAGCAGGAGGACGTCTCCAGTGCCACTTCAACCGAGAGCTGGGGCGTCATCCCACGAGCAATCAGCACGCTGTTTGAGGAGCTGCGCTCCATCAGTGGCCATGGGTCTGCTGGCATCGTGTACTTATCGTATATGCAAGTGTACAACAACGACGTCTACGATCTACTGCGCGAGTCTAGTCGCAGCAACAGCAGTAAGGCCAAAGGTCAGCGTTCACAGGACGAAGCGCTGACCGTGCGCGAGATGATCAAGGGCAACGGGAGGCACATCTACGTCAGCGGTTTGTCCGAGTTCCGCGTCACCAACGTGGACGAGGCGCTGCGTTTCCTGCGACTTGGCAATCGCAACCGGACGATCCGAGCGACCGAGTACAACGAGAAGAGCAGCCGCAGCCACGCCGTGCTCCAGCTATCGGTCGAGGTCGAGTCGCGCGGCATGGAAAGCGCAGCGACCATCATCCGCCGCGCCAAACTCAACCTGGTCGACCTCGCAGGCTCCGAGAAGTGGGCCACCGACGCCGTTATGGGCGCAGACCGCACCAAGGAGCTCACGAGCATCAACCAGAGCCTCTCCGCGCTCGGGAACGTCATCTCGGCGCTCACGAACCCGCGACGCACGCACATTCCGTACCGCGACTCCAAGCTCACGCGCTTGCTGCAGGACAGTCTGGGTGGGAACACGCGGACCGTCGTGGTCGCAACCATCTCTCCTTCGCTGTCGGCGCTCGAGGAGTCCGTCTCGACGCTGCAGTTCGCCGAACGCGCGAAGTGCGTCGCGGTCAAAGTTCGCGCGAATGAACTAGTGGACGATGCTATCCTGCTCGCTCAAGCGCAGCGAGAGATCTCAAGACTCAAGCTGCTGCTGAAGCAGGCAAAGTCCGGGAACCCTGCCTCAGCAGCCATGCCAGAGCTCGAGGAGCAAGTCAAGAGGCTAACACAGGAGAAGGAGGCGCTGGTGACCGAGAACCTCAAGCTAAGGCGCTCGGTCGCGTTCCTGCGCAAGTCGCTTTCCAAGAAGACGGCGGCGGTGGATGAAGTGTATCCAAGACCGGAGATGACGGCGAAGCCTATGCCCAGCTTGAATGCGGGTCTGGTAGCGTCGGACGCATCGAAAGAGATGGCGAAAGTCGTCTCGCCTCAAGCAAACCAATCTGCTGCGAGGGCAAAGCGACTCGTCCAGCAACAGCCTCACTCGGCGCAACTGAAGCACCCGCTGAAGATGGATTTCTCGCACCTTGACACTGTCGATCACGGCGATAGCACCAGAAAGCACGAGGTGATCACGGCATTTGCAGACGACGACGGAGAGAGCCGACGATTTCAAGCGGCAGAAGTGACCGAGAGACGCGTGCTCGAGTCCATTCAAGCCGAGCGGCGCGAGCTCGAGAAGCAGCTCGAGTTTCTGGCCCAACAAGAGTTGTCGCCTCGAAAGTCCAGCACGCTAGACACCACCGGCACCAGCTCCACAAGTGACGCCGGCGACGATGGCGAAGGCGATGAACGGTGCCCGGTTTGCCGTCGCAATATCGACGACCACAGCGACGACGAACTGGACAAGTGTATTGAGCTTGAAGAACAGCAAAAGCAGCGACAGTGTGTCCAGCCACCAGTCACACAGCCTCTTCATATCAACCTCGAACCACCGGAACACTCGGTTAGGGCGGAGAACGCACAGTTCCGCGTCATTCGATCGCCACAGCCCCCGCCGTACAATGCCGGCGAGTCTGCGGCGAATGGACCGCGAGCGGCGACAATCCCTCGCCACCCTCAACGCCGATCGTCGTCCTCGTCGACCGGGAGCTCAGTGGACACGAAACCGAGCCCGTACCTGCAAGGTCTCACTTTGAAGCCTTCGACACCTTCGTCATCATCATCATCCTCATCGATCCGCGCCGCTGGCAGCAGGCGCACGTCTCGCCCACCGTCACGAGAAGAGCAAGCGGACAAGAGCGCGTCTCCAGCCGAGGCTTCTTCATCCAGCTCGTCGACGCAGAGCGATAACCAGTTAGAAACCGCTATTATCCAGCGGACTGAGTCGGTCGGCGCGCCGATCCTCCGCCAGGGCCACAAGAGCGTGCGCGCGCTCAAGCAGTTGCACGCGACGTCGCCGTACAGCTTGGCGTCGTCCAAGAACCAAAAGGACAAGCTGGCCCAGCCTCGGCGCGAGCGTGTGGACGCCGCCAACTCAGGGCCAAGACGGGGAGCGTCCACACCGTCCAACAACGAAAGCGCCAAGGACCCGAACGCCGTCTCCAACTCGGTGCGCGACATCGGCTTGAGGCTCAGCGTGTACAAGTTCAGGTCCGTTGCTCGTCTTTTGACGCCTTCTGCTGGCTGGATTATAGTGACACTAACGAGCGTCTTCATCAGGTACGACTGCTGGTATCCGTGCATCGTCGTGGGCTACGACAACAAGCGCCGGCTGCACTGCTGCCAGTACGACTGCGGCGACAAGCAGTGGCAGGACCTGACCGAGCGCAAGCTGCAGGTGCTGGGCAGAGGCAGCGACGACGACTCTTGCGACTGACACGCCGTTCTCCTCTCCTCTCGTCGTTGATGTCCGTCCCTCTTGAACACGGAACGCTCCAACAAAGGCAAGCGCATATATTTGTGTGTCTGTGGGGTGCTGGTGGTCTCTACGTTTACTTTCCGTATTTGTGGCGGTGCAGCGCGCCCGGCAGGCGGCTGAGCACCTTGAGCCAGGGCGTCTCGACGATCACGAGTTCGCCCTCGGCCACAAAGTCCACGAACGACAGCGGCCGGTACCTGTTGATGACGCGGCAGAAGCCGTCCTCAAGCTCCAGCTGCTCCTCCTCCGTCACGTTCTTGCCGTCCGACTCGGTGCCGACGCTCATGGCGCGCGAGCGGCGCGCCTTCTTGGCCGCCGCGGCCGTTGCGTCCTCGTGCGGCTGCTGCTTGGGCTTGCCCATGTTGATCTGGTACAGACTCGACTGCGAGTACAGATAGAGCATGTCGGCGTTCGCCGGGTCGAACGCCATGCCCTTGACGTTGCGGCCGTCCACGAGCGCCTTGGGGAAGTGCTCGTGGTGCTGGCGGTACCACTCCGACAGGCCCTTCTTCTCCACGTCGTAGCACACGAAGCTGTTGGACACGAGCGTGACCACGAGCGTCTTGCCCGACGGGTTGAAGCCCAGGTTCGTGTGCATCTCGCTCGGGCGCGGCAGATGGCAGTAGAACTGCATCGAGTCCAGGTTGTACACGCTGATGAGGTTGTCGGCGTCGCCCGTCGCGAGCCACTGGCCGTCCTGCGAGATGCTCAGCGAGATGATGGGCGACGCGCTGCTCGCGGCGATGCTGGCGGCCACGCGGAAGGTCTTGACGACCTCCATCTTCTCCACGTCGAGCACGCGGATCTGGTGCGCGTCCGACGCGATCACGAGCCGCGTCGAGTCGGGCGAGAACGCGAGCACGCGCGCGGGGCCAGCGACTGCCTCGGGCAGCTTGAGCTTGCGCGGCGTGACCGACGCGAGCTCGCCTGACGCCTTGTTCTGCTGCTTGTGCAGCGAGAACAGCTTCAGTTCCTTGGCCGTCGCGCACGCGATGAAGGACGCGTTGGGCGCCAGCGCCGAGCATGAAATGTTGAACGCCTCGCTCACGTGCAGCTCGAGCAGCAGCATATTGGGCGTGCTCGTCGCGAGGTCCATGCCCGCGGGCGTGGGCGACGCGCTGGCCGGCGCGAGCTTCCACAGGTCGAGCGACGTGGACTTCTGCACGAGAAGCACGCGCGACTCGTTGGCGAGCGCGATCGTGTTGCGGTACGGCATGGACGCGATCTTGAACGGCCGGTGCACGTTGAAGCTGTCGGCGCGGTACCACACGAGCTGCGTGTCGACGCCGCCCGAGACCAGCACGGGCGCGTTCGCGTTCGGCGAGAGCGCCAGCGCGCGCACGTCGTGGCTGTGCGCGCGGTGGCTGTACGCGTACGCCCACATGTTGGCGCTGCTGGCGGCGGTGGCGCTCGTGGCGGCGGCGCCCGCGCTCGTCATGTCAGCGCCGCGGCGACGGAACTCGACAACCTGGTTGTCGACGCCGGAGGCGAACAGCGTCGTGTTGCTGGGGTCCACGGCGAGCGCGAGCACGTCCGCCGTCAGGTGCGTGAACTTCTGCAGCAGCGTGCCGGTGGGCGCGTGCCAGAAGCTGAGGCCGCCGTGCGAGTCGCCGCTCACGAGCGTCAGGTCGTCCAGCACGAGCAGCGACCAGACGATCGTCTTCTGTTTGGCGAGGCTCTCGAGCGTGATGCGCGCCTCGTTGCGGCCGCTGTGCGAGTTCCAGCAGTGGATCACGCCGTCCTCCGAGCCTGAGAACATCTTCTTGGCCTTCGTGTGCCACGCGAGCGACACGACGCGCTTGCCCGTGGTCACGAAGCCCTTGCGGAAGTAGATGGCGCCCTCGTCGAACGCGAACAGCCGGATGCGGCCGTCCTCGCAGCCCAGCGCGAGCGTCTGCGCCTCGTCGTCGATGGCCATGCACCACACGGGCCCGCCGTTGGCGTCCATCACGTTCTTGCGGCGCACAAACGCGAAGTCCAGCTCCCAGAGCGTGCCGTCGAGCGAGGCCGCGAACAGCCGGCCGCTCGCGAAGGACCAGCAGAGCGCCGACACCTTGCGCTGCGCCGACCCGTGGAACACAAGCGCCAGGTGCCACTTGCGCCCCACGTGCCAGACCTCCACGTCGCCGTTGGCGCGCGCCACGGCCAGCCGGTCGCCCGCCGCGTTGAACGCCAGCACGTCGATCGCGTGCGGCATCCAGTCCACGAAGCGGCAGCGGTGCACCTGCAGCGCGGGCGCCGCCGCATCGGTTGATGACGGAGCGGCGGCGGCGGCCGTCAGTTCGGCGCTCGCCTTGCGCTTCTTGTCGCTGCTGTCCTTCGAGCGCGGCATAGCTTTGGAGCGCGGGGCTAATGAAGCGCGGACTGAACGCCAAAGGGTGTGCTTGGAGGAGACCAATGCGATCGATTGCGATGGTGTCGGTTGGTTGGCGGCGGGGCTGGTGCGCACTCAAGAAATGTGGAGCGATCCATACTGCGCTCCACATTCACATCTGACACGCTATGTGGGCCACATTGAATATTGATTGATAAGGGGTATACAGTACTGTATTCATTTATAGAGGTACAACGCGTTCCAGTGATCCTCGATACGCTTCTCGCTTCGTGGGTCGTGGATCGTCTCAGGGCGACCGCTCCACCTTCAAAAGCTTAGAGCCACTACAGTAGCGCAATGCCGATGCGTTGCTTTCTGTGCACGTATGTAAAGGGGGCGTCCCGGCATGAAGAGAGGCAGATTACTCTCCACTGTACTGGTCGGCGGCTTCAACCTCGGCGCCCAATCGAGCGCGAGTGTCATGGAGTGAGTGAAGGTCCCAGTCGCCATTGCGCACGTCTCCCCATTTGCCGACTTGGACCGTCGCATCACGACGCGACTTCAAACACGAGCAGCCGATGGATGGATGGTGTACAGTGTACTATATTGTACAGTACTGCACCGCCCGAGCCCATCCGCCATCCATCACGGCGTCGCTCGGACGCCTCGAGGTGCGACAGGCGTCACGCGATGGGATGCGCCGCCTTCGTCTTCGCACCTCCCCGCGGCGAATCCTTTCGTGCCGCTGTGCGATCGCTCGCCAACGCCACTCGTATCTTCTTCGGCGCACAATGAGCAGAAGGATCCCGGGCAGTCAGACGACGTGGAAGGCTCACCTCGCGTCGTGGGCTGCTCGCCGCAAGAATGCGCCGCGAATCACGTTCAGTCGCGAAAGGGGAGGTGACGCCACGATGCGCGGCCAACGGACGAGAATGAAAGGACCGTCGCTTCCCCCGAAGCGTCGTCCTTGCTCGGTGGATCTGTGGTTGGTCCCGAACCACTCAGTGTTGGATTCACCGACTGGACAACAGGCAGCGACCGGTGACGTGACCTGAGGTCACTGACCTCTCTACGACCATGACCGTCGCTGACGCTGGCGGCTCTACCGGCAGCCACTACGTGCTCGCGCCGCCGACCCCAGCAGTGACTCGTCAAAGTCGAGACCAAGGCGATGGCGACTGCGTGGTGCTGCCGGACCCCGAGGCCGACAAGCTGCGAGCCAACAAGGCGACGGGCAGAGCCTCGGTGGTCGAACCTTGCTTCAGCAAGCAGGAGAACCCGCTGGCGACCGCGTCGGTCGCGTCCATCCTGTCGGTGCTCTGGTTCCAGCCCGTCGTGTCGCTCGGCGCGCGGCGCGTGCTCGAGTCGCGCGACATGTGGCCGATCTGCGCGTCCGACTCGTGCCACACCGTCGAGCGGCGGTTCCGAGCCGTGTACAGGCCGTCAGAGCGCGGGTTCTTGGGCATATCGCCCGTCGCGACGGCGTTCGTGCGCGCATTCCGACGGGAGATCGGCGTCGTGCTCGCCAACAGCATCGTGTACATCCTGGGCCTGTCGCTGCAGTCGTACATTGCGCAGGCCATCCTGCAGTTTCTCACGGGGGAAGAGAACCTGTTCCGCCTCGACAGCGGGTACGCGCTGCTCGCCATGATGACGGCGGCGTCGCTCGTGGCCATGGGCTCCCTCAACTACGCCTTCTTCGTCTCCTCGCGCACGGGCGCCAACATGCGCTCGCTGACCATGGACCTCGTGTACCAAAAGTCGCTCAAGCTCTCGAGCGCCGCGCGCCAAGAGTATACCTCCGGCGAGGTGCTGACGCTCATGAGCGTCGACGCGGAGCGCGTGTTTAACGCCATGATGCAGTGCCCGTGGATCGTCGTCGGCCTCGTGTCCTTTGTCATCTCGATCGTCCTCATCGGGTTCCTGTTCAATGCGCTCTCGGCGATCGGCGGCGCGCTCGTACTCGCGCTCGTGTGCACCATCTCGGTGCGCCAGGGCAACTACATCGCCCGTGTGCAGCACGACCTGCTCAACGTGATCGACGAGCGCGTCAAGGTCACGTCCGAGGCGTTGCAGGGCATCCGCGTCATGAAGTTCTACGCGTGGGAGGAGTCTCTTGCGCGCCGTGTCGAGAAGATCCGCGCCATGGAGATCGGTCTGCTGCGCAAGTACCACTTCCACCAGGTGCTCAACACTGTCATGCTGTTCCTGACGCCGGCCTTCATGTCGGGTGTCACCCTCGGCATCTACGTGCTCCTCAACGGCTCCATCACGATCGTCGAGGCGTTCACGCTCGTGGCCATAGTCAACATCTCGCGCGCCGCGCTCATCCAGCTCCCCGTTGCCATCGGCGCGTTCTCGCAGGCGCAGATCGCGTTCCGCCGCATCGACGCGTACCTCACGAGTGACGAGTACGGCAGCGACGCGCTCCTGGAAGGTGGCAACGTCACAAATCTCACCGACCAGCATCGCGTCGACCGCGGCGGCATTTGCATCCGGAACGGCGAGTTCGAGTGGCCGCGCGTGTCCAGCGAGGCAGAAGTTGTGGTGATCGCGACGGCTTTGGACGGCGACGGGGAGGATGACGACGACGCCAAGTCGATCGCCAGCCAGGTTGCACTATCGAACGCGAGCCTGGTGATGCCTGAGTCGAGCTTGACCATCCACGGAGTAGCGCAACGATCGTCAGAGGCACCAACCGCCCAGGAGGGTTTCCGTCTTGAAGGTGTCAACATCGAGGTCGATCCGGGAGCGTTGGTCATGATCGTGGGCACCGTCGGCGCCGGCAAGTCGAGCCTCTTGAGCGCCATTCTCGGTGAAATGGCGCTCACGGGCGGTCACGTGGACGTCCGCGGCGAGATCGCGTACGTGAGCCAGGAGACGTGGATCCGCAATCTGAACGTGCGCGACAACATCCTGTTCGAGGCAATGTACGAGGCGGACCGCTACAAGGCGGTGCTGGCGGCCACGCAACTCGCGCTCGACCTGAACGCGCTGCCGCACGGTGACCAGACGGAGATTGGCGAGCGAGGCATCAACCTCAGCGGCGGCCAGAAGGCGCGAGTTGCGATCGCGCGGGCCATGTACCGTCGCAACTACGACATCCTCATCCTGGACGACCCACTTAGTGCCGTGGATCCGCATGTGGCGCACGCAATCTTCGAGCAGTGCGTGCTCGGTCTGGCTCGCAGCAAGATGCGCTTGCTGGTGCTTAACAGCTACTATGACCTACTCGAGCACGCCGACAAGGTACTGGTGGTCCGTGACGGCTGCATCGCCGGAGACGGCACGTACGACGAGATCATCGCCCAGTTCCCAGAGCTCGGAATTGCTAACACTGTCGCTGGGGCTGCCGATATGCGCTCGGCCTTTGCTAGCGGCGAAAGCACTCTTGACGAGGAATCCAAGTATGACGGGGGACTGATCGTCGATGGAGCCGCGCTTGTTCAGGAGGAGAAGGCGGCAGTCCAGCCAGTTCCTGCCATTGTGGACGAAGAAGCCGCCAATGACAACGATGACGACCAGGACGGGCGGCTAATCAAGGACGAGGACCGCGTCAAGGGCACCGTGAGCAAGCACATTTACAAGTCGTACTTTGACGAAACGGGGTTCCACGGACTCACGGTGATCCTGGCCATCGTCGCAGCCTACGCGGTCAGCCAGGCCGTGCGTACGATTGTCGACTGGTGGCCCGGCCACTGGGCGTGCGCGATGGCCACGGACAGTGCGACCTACTCGGGCACAACCTATGGCATGTGGTACCTGGGACTCATCGTGCTCTGCTCCTTGCTCACGTTCGGGCGCGCCGTGTTCGTGACGGAACTGTGCATCCGCACGTCCAAGAACCTCCACGACGAGCTCTTCCGCCGCGTGTTGGGCGCCCCAATCAACGCCTACTTCGATGTGACACCGGTGGGTCGCATCCTGAACAGGTTCTCGAACGACCTGGATCAGCTGGACTCGGTCTTGCCGCAGGAGTACCAGATCCTGGCGCAGCACTCGTCCTTGGCCCTCGGCTCGCTGGTCGTGTCGGCGTTCGCGTCCTACTGGATCGCAGTCGTGTACATCCCGATGATCGCTGTGTTTGTGATCACCGGCCAGTACTTCAAGAAGACTTCGTGCGAGATCAAGCGGCTTGAAGGCATCAGCCGCACGCCTGTGTACAACCTGTTTGGCGAGACGCTGAATGGGCTGCAGACGATCCGAGCGTTCAAAATGCAGCACGCGTTTGAGGAGATGAACAGGAAGGCTGTGGACGCCAATGCGGCGCTGTACATCACGTACTGGGCCGCTGGCCGCTGGCTCGCGTCGCGACTCGACCTGCTCTCCGTCGTCATCATCTTCATGGTGACACTCTACTTGGTGGCCACCAAGGGCCAGATCGGCGCGCTGATCGCGGGCCTCGCGCTCACGTACTCACTCATGCTCACGTCGGTCGTGCAGTGGGTCATGCGGTCGCTGGACAAGACGGAGAGCGCCATGACGAGTGTCGAGCGCCTGCTGCACTTCCGCGAGATCCCAGCAGAGGCGCAGGCGCCGTTGGGCCCGGACAACCAGCCGGTGCTTGTGCCGTCGGAGTGGCCATCGAAGGGTTCCATCCGCTTCGATGAGTTGTGTCTAAAGTATCGCCCTGAGCTCCCGCTGGTGCTCCGTGGAGTGAACATCCAGATCGCCGGAGGTGAGAAGGTGGGCATCTGCGGCCGCACTGGCGCGGGCAAGAGCTCACTGATGATCGCGCTCTTCCGCATCTGCGAGTTCGATAGCGGGACGGTGCGGATTGATGGCGTGGACATCCAACAAGTGCCTCTGCATGACCTCCGCCGCCGCTTGGCCATCATCCCGCAAGATCCCGTGCTGTTCAGCGGCTCGCTTCGAGAGAACCTCGACCCGTACGGAGACTACAGCGACGCATCGATCTGGGGAGTGCTCAAGCAGGTTCACATGGCTGACGCGGTCGAGAGATGGGGTGCCGGGCTCGACTTTGCCGTGTCCGAGTGCGGCGACAACCTGTCAGTGGGCCAGCGGCAGCTGCTGTGCATTGGTCGCGCGCTGCTCAAGGACAGCAAGATCGTGGTGCTCGACGAGGCCACCGCCAACGTCGACTCGGTGACGGACCACCTGATTCAACAGACCATCAAGGAGACGTTCGAGGACAAGACGGTGCTCATCATTGCGCATCGCATCAACACTATCATGCACTGCGACAAGATCGCGGTCATGGACGCGGGCCAAGTGGCCGAGTTCGATAGCCCCACCGACCTGCTGCAGCGTAGCGACTCGATCTTCGCGTCACTTGCCAAGCGGTCCGCGCTCTAGGTGAGCTAACGGGTTGACATGACGGACATTGAGGGGAGTAGCATTTCAAGCGAGTAAGTTCCATTGTAGATAAATCAAATCACGACTGTTTCATTGCGACCGCCAGCCAGTTCCCAAGCCATCAACTCGGTCACTTGTCGTGGCTGCCGCCTGCTGAGCTGGTTGCCACGAGCGAGGCAAAGATGGAGCCCGGCTGGGAGAGCAGGTCGTTCGGCGCGCCGAACTCGGCCACTTGGCCCGCGTCCATGACCGCGATCTTGTCGCAGTGCATGATGGTGTTCATGCGGTGCGCAATGATGAGCACCGTCTTGTCCACGAACGTCTCCTTGATGGTCTGTTGAATCAGGTGGTCCGTCACCGAGTCGACGTTGGCGGTGGCCTCGTCGAGCACCACAATGTTGCTGTCCTTGAGCAGCGCGCGGCCGATGCACAGCAGCTGTCGCTGGCCCACAGACAGGTTCTCGCCGCGCTCGGAGATGGCAAACTCGAGCCCCGAGCCAAACCGCGCGACCGTGTCGGACAAGTGTACTTGCTTGAGCACTCGCCAGATCGCCTCGTCACTGTAGTCGCCGAACGGGTCCAGATTGTCGCGGAGAGAGCCGCTGAACAGCACGGGATCTTGCGGGATGATGGCCAGACTGCGCCGCAGGTCGCGCAGCTTGACCGTCTGCAGGTCCACGCCGTCAATCAGCACCGTGCCGCTGTCGTAGCCGCAGATCCGGAACAATGCGATCATCAGCGAGCTCTTGCCCGCGCCCGTGCGACCACAGATGCCCACCTTCTCGCCCGCTTCGACGCTCAAGTTCACGCCGCGCAGCACCAGCGGCAACTCGGGGCGGTACTTGAGACACAGGTTGTCAAAGCGGATGGCGCCGAGCGAAGGCCAGCTAGCCGACACGCCGTCAGAGACGGAGATTGCATCGCTCGCGTCGACTTCTTGCGGGATGTCACGGAAGTGCAGCAGCCGCTCGACACTCGTCATGGCGTTGTCCGTCCGGTCCACAGCGCGAACGGTCGACTGCATGATGGACGTCAGCATGAGCGAGTACGAGAGCGAGATGCCCGCGACGACTGGCGCGAGCTGGCCCTTGGTCGAGACGATGTACAGCGACACGACGAAGATGATGGACACCGACAGGCAGTCGAGCCGCACGGCCAGCCAGCGACTCGCCGCCCAGTACGTGAAGTACATGACCGAGTTGGCGTCGACCTCCTTCTTGTTGAGCTTGACGAAGTTGTCCTGCATGTTGAACGCTCGGATCGTCTGTAGTCCATTCAGCGTCTCGCCAAAGAGGTTGAACACAGGTGTGCGACTGATGCCCTCGAGTCGCTTGACCTCGCGCGATGTCTTGTTGAAGTACTGCCCCGCGAGCAAGAACATGATGATCGCGGGCACGTACGAGACGCCGATCCAGTACGAGGCCATGGCCGACACGACGAGGCAGCTGATGCACATGGACACGTTCTGGAAGGTGATTTGATACTGCTGCGGCAGGATCGAATCCATTTGGTCCAGATCGTTCGAGAAGCGGTTCAAGATGCGGCCCACGGGCGTCACGTCAAAGTACCGGTTCACAGGCGCGCGGAGGACGCGGCGGAAGAGCTCGTCGTGCAGGTTGCGAGCGCTGCGGATACATGACTCCATCACGAGCAAGCCGCGCGCGACGGTCAGCACCGTACAAAAAAGGATGAAGCCCAGGTACCACATGCCGAACGCTGTGGCCGAGTAGTCCGGGTCGACTCCCTTCCGCACCATATTGGACGCCCAGTGGCCTTGCCACCAGTCGACGAGCACGCGCATGCCCTGACTTGACGTGTACGCCAATATGATGGCGAGCATGACCACGAGTCCGCTGTATCCGGTCTCGTCGAAGTACGTCTTGTACGTCTGCATCGTCACGCGGCCCTTGACGCGGTCTTCGGCCTTGATCAGGCGATTCGAGTCACCGTCCCCGCTTGCAACCGGTTGAGAAGCGTCGTGCTGCTTGCTCTCGACGACGGTGACAACAGCCGACACTGCCGCTTCATGCGCGCGCTTCGACTCGGCCGGCTGGTCCTCGTGCTCATCAATCAGATCTTCTTCGAACTCGTCTAGCTCCTTGCGGTGAACTTGCAGCTCTGGGAACAGTCCCAGAACGTCGTCGTAGCTGCCATCGCCAACCAGACGCCCACCTTGGATCACCAGGATCCGGTCAGCCCGCGGAAGTAGATCGTAGTGGCTGTTCAAGACCAGGAGCCGGGTTTTGCCGCCAGCGAGTCCGACAATGCACTGCTCAAAGATGGCATGAGCAACGTGAGGGTCCACCGCGCTCAACGGATCGTCCAGCATGAGAATGTCGTAGTTGGGGCGATAGACGGCACGTGCGATCGCGATCCGCGCCTTCTGCCCACCGCTGAGATTGATGCCGCGCTCGCCGATCTCAGTCTGGTCTCCGTTCGGCAGCGCTCCGAGGTCTAGCGCGAGTTGGCTGGCTTCGAGCACGTTGCGATATCGCACAGGGTCGAACTGCGTCTCAAACAGGATGTTCTGCTGCACCGTCGAGTTCCGGATCCACGTCTCCTGGCTCACGTACGACACCTCGCCGCTCATGTCAATGTGACCCGACGCCAGCGTCATTTCACCGAGTAGCGCGTTCAAGAAGCTCGACTTGCCGGATCCGACGGAGCCGACAATCATGACCAACGACCCCGCGTCGATGTGAGTGTTCATCTGGTGCAGTGTGAACCTCTTGCCCGCGTATGTTGAGTGGGGATTGTCCGCCTTGCTGGATGGAGAATGAGTCGACATCGCGGTCGCCACTGGCGCCTTCACGCTACCACCACTGCTCCTTCTCGCGAACTGCTGGTCAGCTGCTTGCTCTTCCGAGTATCGATGATAATTGCCTGACGGTGAAGATGCCGACAGATCGTGGTCATGATCGCCATCAGCATGAACTACAACAACGTCATGCGATGCGTCATTGCTGCTGGCGACTGACCACTCAAACGTGGCGTCCTGAACCGTGATCGCGCCTCGTTGCGCTTTAAATTCATCGCCATCGCCCGATTGATTGGCCTTGGGACCCTCAATCAACGGCTGACGAGACTGGAACTCATCGCAGCACATGTAAGCGTCCATGCGTGCGAAGGCGCTCCGGGCTTGTGACAGAGAAGCGATCGCGAGCGGGAACACGTTGACCGCGGCGCGGCAAATGTTGACCATTGCCACGAGCGTGTACGCGTCTGTGACCGAGATGGCGCCGTGAATGAGCACGTACACGCCCAGCGTGATACCGGAAATGAAGACGGGCGTCAGGAACAGCATCACCGTGTTGGAGATCTGGTACATGTGGAACTTCCGGAAAAGATCCACTTCGCGCGCACGGATGCGCTCCACGCGGTTGACGAGCGAGTCCTCCCACGCGTAGAACTTCATGACGCGGATGCCTTGAAGGGCTTCGGACGTCACGCGCACGCGCTCGTCGACCACGTTGAGCAGCTCGCTCTGCACATTGGCGATCTGGTCGGCTTGGCGCAGCGATATCGCCAGCACAATAACAATCACGATGGCGCCGCACGCTGCGGAGATGACGTCGAACAGCAGTCCTATGAGCACGACACACAGCACGAGGCCGAAGGGAGCGACGAAGATCCACAGCCCCTGCATCATGCTGTTGAAGACGCGCTCCGCGTCCACGCTCATGAGCGTCAGCACTTCGCCCGTCGTGTACTCCTGTCGGGAGGCGCTCGACAGCCGCAGCGACTTTTGGTACACAAGGCTCATGGTCAGCGTGCGCATGTTGGAGCCGACCCTCGAGGACGAGAAGAAGCCGTAGTTCAGGCACGTGATCGCCGTCAGTGACGCCGAGGTCATCATGAACACGAGCACGTAGCCGTTGTCGACGCGGAACACGTTGACGCGGTCGTTGAGGAAGTCCAGGATTGCCTGGCAAATGTACGACTGCAGCGCCATGGCCAGCGTGTACACGACGTAGTTGACGGAGATGACGGCGATCTCGGAGCGGAAGGTCTTCATGAAGGCGACGGCAATGGGCGAGAGCCCGAAGGGCGTCGCGTGCTCGGGATCGTACACCTGCCAAAAGCGCGCCTCGAGCGCGTCGCACGCGTCTTCTTCGCAGATGGGCCACACGTCGGCGGTCTCAAGCGGGCGCTTGGCCCCGAGCGACACGAGCGGCTGGAACCACTGCACCGCCAGCTTGGAGAGCAGCGACGCGCTGGACAGCGGGTTCTTCTGCTGCCCGAACGGGAGCGGAGCCGCCGCGTTGTCCTTGCTCGTCGTCGGCGTCTTGGGGTTAGCTCCCGGGGCCGATGCCTGCGGTGTCGGCGGCACCGCCGCGTAGAAACAGTCCGCGGGCGCGTCCTCCGCCGCTTGGTCACCTCCCCGCGCGTTTCTGGGCGGCATGCTCGCAGCGGGAAGTAATCAATCGCTCGGTGGTCGCAGATGCCTCCGGCTACACAGTAGCACGCCACGTTGCGCGCAAATCGCCAAGTGAGACCAGGTGCACGAAGCCAGCGCCGACACTGCAGGGTGAGGCCTGTTGCTGTGCCCAGGCGGCGGCAGCCAGGCGAGCTGCGCGGGTCGTTTCTCGCCCCAGGAAAGAGCGCGCGGCGGTTGCCGCCGTCGGTCGGGGCGGGTCGTGCCGCCGGTGGTGGGAGGCCGCTGGTGTGTGTGTGCGTCGGTCGTCTATGATAGAGCGGTTGCCGCCTTGCGGACGGCCGGTGAGCGCCATACACTCATCAGCTGCGCGTGGGGGTGAGGCGAGTGGCGAACGCTCATCCGTTCGACGCGAGGAAGGATCTCCGCGCATCCAACAACGGCGCCGCTTCCATATACATTAGTGAGGTTCAGTACCGTATTGAAACCGCGTGATTGGATGTGCGAGGCGATTGATGAGTGGTGAGTGGCGAAGGTTTCAGTTGTTGTGGAAGTCCAGGTTGTTCGTTCTTGAGGGGCCCCTTTTCGATTTTAATTTCGATACTCTTTGCATTGTTTTTAGTAAAACTCAAGGCTGAACTATAAGACTTGTGTAAAAAACAGCCCGGCAGGCAACATGCACACAGCCAAGATGTGCGGGACATGATGGATGCGTAATCAATGGACTTGCGTGCGCGGCCGACGGGATTGCGTCACTCGATTACCGCGCGCTATATCAGTACACGACCTCGTATTTTAACGTTGACCTTCACTCGCGCGACCCTTGCCGCCCGTACACTCATCCAGTCGTTGCCGTTTCGTCGTTCGGTCAACGCGGAGATCCTAACCGTAGGGTTCATCTACTGTACAGTACAGTACCCGACCCCCTCAGTCAGCAACTGACCACCAAGCGCATCCATCTGGAGAAACCCGCGGTTTCCTCTTATTCCGGCAGTTTGGCCAGTCGCTTTCCCTCCCCCGAGAAAGGCGGTCTTGGCCCCGTACATTCGGCCCCTCTCGGTTCCCTCGGCTCTGACGATGGCGCCGCTCTCGGTCCGCGAGGAGGAGGGCGACGCGCCGGCGGCGGCGCACTACGTGGCGGTGCCGGCGACGCCGTCCAAGCGCGCGGACGTGGCCGGTGACTTCGCGGACGATTCGACGACGAAGGCGAAGAAGCCGACGCTGGTGGAGCGATACGAGCGCGAGCCGCCGTTCAGCGCGCGCGCGCACCCGCTCGCGTCGGCGTCGGTGCTGTCGGTGGCGACGGTGCAGTGGCTGCAGCCGCTCATCTCGCTGGGCGCGCAGAAGATCCTGGACAAGCAGGACGTGTGGCGCGTGGCGCCCGAGGACGAGTGCGACGCACTGCACGCGCGCTTCATGGGCCACCTGGCCGCCTCCAAGCAGCGCGTCGCCGGCATCCCGTGCGTTGCGATCGCGCTAGCCAAAACCTTCCGGCGGGAGCTGTGCGTGATCTTTGCTAACTACCTGATGTATGTCGTGGCGATGGTGCTCCAGCCGTACGTGCTGCAGGCGATCCTCGACTTCCTGAACGACGAGCCCAACATGTTTGGCATTAACAGCGGCTACGCGCTCGTGGCGCTCATGGCCGCCGTGTCGCTGCTCGGTACCACCGGCGTCAACTACGGCTTCTTCGCGTCCGCCCGCACGGGCGTCAACATCCGCTCGCTCATGATGAGCGTCGTGTACGAGAAGGCGCTGCGCTTGTCGTGCGTCGCGCGCCAGTCGTACACGTCCGGCGAGATCACGACGCTCATGAGCGTCGACTCGGAGCGCATCTTTTACATGATGACGAACGGGCCGTGGCTGCTCGTCGCTCCGCTCGTGTTCGTCCTCACGGTGATCCTCATCGCGCTGCTCTTCGACGTCGTGTCCGCCATCTGTGGTGGCGTGCTGCTCGTGACGGTCATGACGGTCTCCGTTCGACTCGCCGATCGTATCGGCAAGGTGCAGTCGCAGCTTCTCGACATTGTCGAAGAGCGCGTGCGCGTGACCTCCGAGGCGCTTCAGGGCATTCGCGTCATGAAGTTCTACGCGTGGGAAGAATCGCTCGCCAAGCGCGTGCAGGCGCTTCGTGCGCGCGAGATCCAGCTGTACCGCAAGTTCCACTCGATGGAGATCATCAACGTCACGATGCTTTACCTGACGCCCGTGTACTTTGGCGGCATTGCGCTTGCGCTCCACGTGGGTCTGCGTGGTGACGTGACCGTCACGGAGGTGTACACGCTGATCGCGCTCGTCAATATCAGTCGTCTCGTCGTCAACATGTTCCCGGCGGCTATCGGCTCCGTCTCGCAAGCGAACGTCGCCTTGAATCGCATGGACGCGTACCTTCAGAGTGACGAGGTTGACCAGAATGGCGAGGCCAACGGTGGAGCTTCGACTGTGCTGAGCGCTTCGCAGGATTCCTTGACCGGAACGATCACAGTTCGCGATGCCCGCTTTCTCTGGTCGCCCCCGTCTTCCTCGTTGGAGGTTGCAACTGTTTCATCTGCTCCAAGCGACGGTGATGGAGGCCAAGTGCGTGCGGCAACTGCTCAGGAAGGGTTCGCGTTGGACGGCGTCAATCTCCAAATCGACGCTGGGTCGCTCGTTATGATCGTCGGCAAAGTTGGAGCGGGCAAGTCGAGTCTGCTGAGTGCGCTCTTGGGAGAGATGATCGTATCGCACGGCTCCGTGGACGTTCACGGCCAAGTGTCGTATGTGAGTCAAGAGGCCTGGATCCGCAACTGCAGCGTCAAGGAGAACATCATGTTTGAAGACGAGTTGGACCCAGCTCGCTACGCCCGTGTGCTGCGGGCGACGCAGCTGGATGTGGACTTGAAGGTGCTCCCCGACGGCGACAAGACAGAGATCGGCGAGCGCGGGATCAACTTGAGCGGCGGACAGAAGGCTCGTGTCGCGATTGCACGTGCGATGTACCGTCGCGAATACGACATTCTCGTGCTGGACGACCCTCTCAGCGCCGTCGATCCCCACGTCGCACACGCTATTTTCGAGCAGTGCATCGTTGGCTTGGCGAAAGAGAAGACGCGGTTGTTGGTGGTGAACAGCCACTACGACCTTCTTGTCCATGCTGACAAGGTGATCGTCATTCAGAACGGCCGCATTGCTGGCGACGGAACGTACGAGGAAGTGCTGGCGCAGTTCCCTGACCTTCAAGCGCACTCGAAGGAGCTGGACGATCTCGAGCACGATGTGATCGACGAACACAACGCGAACGAGCATGATGATGTGCCGGTTGTTGCCTCGTCGATCGAGCCGCTGCGCGTCGACTCGGTGGTCGTGGAACACCCTGCTTCATCGGCGGCGGCTGTTGACGATGCTGCGAAAGACAACGACGTTGGACGCCTCGTGCAGGAGGAAGATCGAGTCAAGGGCAAAGTGAGCGGCGCAGTGTACAAGGCGTACTTCGACGAAACCGGCTACAACGGCATCGTGGTCGTGATCGTCATTTTGCTGGCATTTGGCGTCGGCCAAGGCTTTCGCGTCATGGTGGACTGGTGGCAAGGGCATTGGGCGAAAAACATGGTCCGAGACGGCGTCGATCCGACTTATTCTGGCACGTGGTTTGGCATGTGGTACCTCGGATTCATCCTCATCAGCTCTGTTCTGATCGTGGCGCGCGGTCTGCTGCTGATCGAGAGCTGCATTCGGACGTCCACAAATCTGCACGACGAGCTGTTCCGTCGTGTGCTGAACGCGCCCGTGAATCTGTACTTCGACATCACTCCCGTCGGTCGGATCCTCAACCGATTCTCGAACGATCTGGACCAGATGGATGCGATTTTGCCGGAAAACTACCATGAACTGCTCCAGAGCCTCGCCATCTTCTTTGGCTCTTTGGTCGTGTGCGCGGCGGCGTCCTACTGGATCGGGTTGTCGTACGTGCCCATGATTGTGATCTTCGTCGTCACTGGCCTGTACTTCAAGAAGACGTCGCGCGAGGTCAAGCGCCTGGAGGGCATCACGCGCACGCCCGTGTTCAGCATGTTCGGCGAGACACTTAACGGCCTCCAGACCATCCGCGCGTTCAAGATGCAGGAAGTGTTCAGCCAGCTGAACAGGAAGGCCGTGGACACGAACGCCGCGTTTTACTTGGCGTACTGGTCTACTGGTCGGTGGCTCGCTGTTCGCCTCGACTGGCTGTCGGTCGTCGTCATCGTCGTGGTCTCGCTGTACCTGGTGATTGCCAAGGACGAAGTCGGCTCCATCATGGCCGGTATCTCGCTCACGTACTCGCTCATGCTGACGTCGATGGTTCAATGGGTGGTGCGCTGCATGGACATGACGGACAATGCGATGACGAGTGTGGAGCGCCTGATGCATTTCCGAACCATCCCTGCCGAGGAGGAGAGTGCGGAGCTCGTACCGATCAACACGGAGGTGTGGCCAACTAACGGCCGCGTCAAGTTCGACGGCCTCTGTCTCAAGTATCGCCCGGAGCTGCCGCTGGTGCTGCGTGGCGTTAACTTGGACATCGGTGCCGGTGAGAAGGTTGGCATTTGCGGTCGCACCGGCGCGGGAAAGAGCTCGCTGATGATCGCGCTTTTCCGGATCTGCAACTTCGAATCTGGTACTATCTACATTGACGGCGTCGACATCTCCAAGGTGAAGCTCCGCGACTTGCGACGCAGCCTTGCCATCATCCCACAGGACCCTGTGCTCTTCAGTGGCTCACTGCGTGGGAACCTCGACCCGTTTGGCGACTACAGTGACGAGCGGATCTGGTCGGTGCTGAAGAAGGTCCACTTGTCTGACGCCGTCACGACCTGGGGCGCCGGCCTCGACTTCGTCGTGTCGGAGAGCGGCGAGAACTTGTCGGTCGGTCAGCGCCAGCTGCTCTGCATTGGTCGCGCGCTGCTCAAGAACAGCAAGATCGTGGTGCTCGACGAGGCCACCGCCAACGTCGACTCGGTGACGGACCACCTGATTCAACAGACCATCAAGGAGACGTTCGAGGACAAGACGGTGCTAATCATCGCGCACCGCATCAACACCATCCTGCACTGCGACAAGATCGCGGTCATGGACGCGGGCCAAGTGGCCGAGTTCGGCGCGCCGCAGGAGTTGCTCCAGCGCAGCGACTCGATCTTTGCGTCACTCGCGGCGCGGTCGGCGGCGGCGACGACGACGAAGCAGCGCCATTGAGTTGGGGAGGCACACTCAAGGGAACTCTCATCCTGTTCATTTCATCGATGCAAATGCATAGCTATGGGTGAGTTCGACTGATCCGATAGCTTGGGCTAGACTTCGACCGGGTGTGAGGTATGCCAGCAAGTTGAAGCTGGCTCATAAAATGTACTGACTTAACGAAACCGTAAATGATCGGCTTGCTTCGGCTCGGCTTGGTTTACGGTATTTAACCTCACACATACATATAGTAATTGTTAGAGGTGTGACATTGGGTTAAACATTGTGAGCCACACATATATAAAATAAAATAGGTGAAAATCCTGACGTACGTGTACATATGTACGTATTGTACGTTGAGTCGACCACCTCGTCATCCGAGGGAACAAACGCTACTTCACCTGCCAGTCCGCCACTTGCCAATCGGCATCCGACCGTGAGCTCATGGGCGCAAAGCTGTCGTCGCTGCCTCCGTCGGCGCTCGCGCTCGCCGTAGCGTCACCTGGCGCGCCCCCGGCGGAGAAGACCCAGCGCCTGCGTCGGGTCGCGGCGGCGGCGCTGCTGTTCGTCCTGTACGCGCGGCGCACGACCGCCAGTCTGCGCGAGCAGCACGCGGTGCTTTCTCTGCGTGACGACCCGCTGCCGCGCGGCGAGCACGTGCGCGCGATGCTACGCTACACGCTCTGGGGCCAGCTGATCGCCGGGTCCGAGTTCCTGCTGTGCCTGGTCAAGCCCACTCTCGCGGGTCGCATCGGCCGCTCGCTCGTCTGGAAGCCCAGCGACTCGGTCTGCGACAGCTCCTACGGCCCGCACGCGCGCCACACGCTCGATTTGTACGGCGTGAGCGCGGTCGACAGCACCCAGAAGAGGCCCGTGGTCGTGTTTGTGCACGGCGGAGCGTGGTCCTTCGGCCACAAGTGGCAGTACGCGCTTGTGGGCGAGTTCCTGGCGGCCCAGGGCGCGCTCGTGGCCGTCGTCAACTATCGCACGTTCCCCACCGGGTCGACGATCGACATGGTCGACGACGTGGACCGGGCGGTGTGTCCTATTGATGCGTTCCACATTGCAGCATAAAACTTATGGGAAGGACTCGAACTGATGCCGTTGTATCTTCGTGTAGGTGTTTTGGGTCGCCGACCACTGCCGCGAGTTTGGCGGAGACGAGCGCCGCATCTACCTGAGTGGCCACTCATCAGGTTCGACCCCGCTATATGAGAGTGTGTAGACTGAAGAGTGTATTGCTGACGGTAGGGATTTGGTCAGTAGGTGCGCACGTCGGGGCGCTCGGGCTGACGCTCTCGGCGCTTCGAGTGGCGGCAAAAGATGCCGACGCTACGCAGGTTTGGGCTAGTTTCGATCTGCGTCTGTATGGATGAACCTCACTCTATTAACCATCGGTGTCTCTCACATGCTTTGGTACTGTCGGACGCAGCGCGAGCTCGTGCACCACGTCGCGGGCTTTATCGGGCTTTCGGCGCCCTACCACATCGCCGACCACTATCAATTCGAGAGCGACCGCGTGGTCGGCCCCATCAACGGTGAGAAGTGCTTCTGTACTAGCAGTCGGCCGCCTCCATCTTGTTGTCAAGCTAACGCCTCGCGCGTGTCGCCTCTAGGCGTGCACGAGATCTCGTCCATGAAGCCAGCCATGCTGGGCGAAAGCAACTTTGACCGGCTGAGTCCCACGGCGCTCCTCGAAGACGCCGCGCGTCAAGGTACAGTATCGCGATGCCTAGCCTAGATGCTCATGTCTTGTCGCCGCTCACGCTGTACTGCTGGCGAGTATACAGGCTCTGCGCTCACGCTGCCGCCCTTTCACCTCATCCACGGCGTCGACGACACGGTGCGTGTCTACAGGCAGCACGAGCCCAACAGCAACGTGTGATCATGTATCTGACGGGTCGTTTATTGCTCTGTTGTTCCCGAATCAACTAACAGACTGTGCCGACGAGCTCCTCCAAGCGACTGGCTGCCGCTCTGGTACGGCTGCTCGTACCTCGACCTTTCCACTCGCTCTCACCATCGCATCTAACACGGTCACTACCTCCTGCCAACAGCGCCAGGCGGGCCAACGCGTCGAGTACGTGGAGCTGCCCGACTGCACGCACGAAGGACTTGTGTTCGCCGTCATGGGCGACCCCGTCGAGTGCCGCGACGCCGCCATCAAGCACATCCGCCGCGTCCTCTTCGGCTCGCCGCTCTCTTTGCTACCAGCACTCGCTGCTGGCCCAACCAGCAAACTCTAAGCGGCGGCAGCGTCGTTGCCTTCACTCTTTGCTGGCTCGTTCCTCCCTTCCAACTCGTTCTGTCGCGTAACGATAGTCTCCTTCATGAAAATGAAGCGCCTTCATCCTTATATCCGTGCCTCACACGACCTACCGAAGGTACTGCTCATAGCCCTCGAGCCCCTCTGAGTAGAGCTCGCGGTGGAGGGCGCGGTCGCGCGCCTGCTCGTCTCTCCGCTGGGCCTTGCGCGACCCCGAGGCGGCCGCTGATGAGCTCGAAGAAGGCTTGGCCTCGGTTTTGCGCTTGCGCGCGAGCCGCTCCTGCGCGCGTTGGGCCTCGCTCTTGCCGTCCACCGCGCGCGCCGCCTGCTGCTCGTCGTGCGGTGGGAAGTGCGTCACGCGCGGCGCGGCCTGCGTGGCGCTGCCGATGCCCGCGCGGTCCGTCTTGAACGTGGTGGCCACGGGCGTCACGCGGCCGTCGCCGTTTGGGCCCAGCCCCGCGTTCTCCTGCCAGCCCATGCCCAGCAGCAGCTTGTACCCGCGGTTCGACTCGGGCAGCCACACTGTTACGGTAATACAACGCATTAGCGGACGGATCCGATGGACCGCCGTGGACAAGACGGAGACGGACGCACCTTTGCGCAGCGTGGGCGCCTTGGTGACGGACAGCAGGTGGGCCGTGGACTGGTCGTGCTCCGCCACGCCGCCGTCCTTGACGTACAGCTTGCAGGCCGCGCAGAAGTACATGACGGCCACGAACGCGACGTGACCAGCAGCGGGTGCAGCCTTCCTCGCTTCTTTGCGTAGTGATGAGGTCCGACGGTGGTCAAAAGAGGCCGCTTCTTTTTCCCGCTAAAACACATTTTCGACCAATCAGAACTCCGGATACGCACAAAATCGGGCCAAGTTGAAACTTTGATTGGTTATAAACCTGCTCAACACCCCGAAGACGAGCGGGAAATGATGACGGGAAGGAATATGGGGCGTCTACTACGACTACTACTAGATACGGGCGCGCGTTCCTAGCGGCGCAGGGAGTTGCACGCGCGATCGAGGCGCGGGAAGACGCGCTCGAGCGTGAGCGGCAGCTGGAAGGCGACCAGCAGCACGCCGAAGGGCAGCTTCTCGGCCACGAGCCCTCGCGCGCGGCCCTTTGTCACACAGCTCGCGCTCGACAGTGTCGCGTTCACAACCTGGTACGTGTGCGCGCCCACGCGCAGCGCCGGCGTCAGCGGCGCCTCGTCCTGGTGCTCCGCGTCTTTTTCTGCGAGCTGGTCGCGCTCGGCGAGAACTGCGCGCCGCGTGAGTTGCTCGAACAGCGCCGGAAATTGCGCGAGGTCCTGGGTTACGATGCTGCGGTCCTTGGTCTTGGGGTTGGCTGGCAGGAAGCATCCCTCGGCGTACTCGATCGCACCGCTGTTGCTTATGAAGCATGCGCCGTCGTAGACGCAGGCGGCGTCGCCGTCGGGGTACAGCAGCTCGTGCACGAACGCGCGCCAGTGCCGCGCGTGCCGCGACTCCATCGCCTTCTGTTGTAGGCGACAGTAGCAGATTGAGGAATGAGGCAGCCACTAGACGCGTAGTCGGCGTCGGTGCCACCAATGCGTCGGTGCCGCCGCATCGACGCTCGCTAGACCCATCACGATGCTCCGATAAAGCACAAAAACCACAAGAGGGCGGGGGCGTGAAGGTGGATTTACAGTAGAAGGAGGATGGAGCACCCGCCCGCAGCCCAATTTGAACGTCCCACGCACCGGCCATCAAGAACGTCGACTCGACCCCCTCACTCGCCAATTGGCTCAAGGTGAAGAACACCGCAGACCGCCAACATGGGCGCCAAGTTGTCGTCGCTGCCTCCGCCGGTGACTCCCCCAGCCAAGACGACGGGGCTCGCGGTGGCGGCGCTGGTCTTGGTACTGTACGCGCGGTACACGACCAGTAGTCTCCGCGCTCACCACGCGGTGCTGTCGCGGCAGGAGGAGGGCCGACTGGCGCGTGGCGAGCACGTGCGCGCCGTGCTCCGCTACACGTTCTGGGGACAGTTCTTCGCCGCGTCGCAGTACGTGGTGTGCCTGGTCAAGCCCTCGCTTGGGTGGCGCATCTTGCGCTCGTTCATCTGGAAGCCACGCGACGCGGTGCGAGGCATCGCATACGGCCTGCACGCGCGCAACACGCTCGACTTGTATGGCGTGAGCGCGGCTGGAAGCGAGCAGAACAAGCCCGTGGTCGTGTTTGTGCACGGCGGCACGTGGACACGGGGGAGCAAGTGGGTCTACGCGCTCGTGGGCGAGTTCCTGGCGGTCCAGGGCGCGCTTGTGGCCGTCGTCAACTACCGCACGTTCCCCACCGGCTCGGCGCTCGAGATGGTCGACGATGTGAACCAGGCGGTGCGTCGTGACACGTCCCACATGGCGCGGGAGCCGATGGAGAAGGCTCGAACTGATGCGGTTAGCTGTGTGTGTCCAGGTTCTGTGGGCGATCGACCACTGCCGCGAGTTCGGAGGAGACGCGCGCCGCATCTTTCTGGTCGGTCACTCGGCAGGTGAGGTCTGATAGAGATGGCAGTAGGAGCGGGCGTGGGTGGAGGATTGACTGACTTGTGGCGTCGACTGCTGCTTCCAGGTGCGCACCTTGGCGCGCACGCGCTGACGCTTTCGGGGCTTCGCGTAGAGGACGCTGCTGCCGGCAGCAAACAGGTTCGAGCGGTGCTTTGCGCATGCGAACGACCCAAGACACTGACTGTTGGTGCCTGGCATTCTACAATAGACGCAGCGCGAGATCGTGCGCGACATCGTGGGCTTCATCGGCCTTGCGGGGCCCTACCACCTCGCCGACCACTACCAGTTTGAGCGCAACCGCGTGCTTGGACCCATCAAGGGTAAGTACGCAGTCGCCTAAAGTGTTTGTGCCCACGCTAATTCCTTATCGATGCATGACCGGCCAAAAGGCATCCACGAGGTCTCGGCAACAAAGCCGGCCATGCTGGGCGAGCGCAACTTCGACCGTCTGAGCCCCACGGCGCTCGTCGAAGACGCCGCGCGGCACGGTGAGGCATCTGACTTGATGGGGTCCAAGCGTATCTCGTTGGTTGGTCGGCACTCACCTTGAATTGATGGCGTGGATGAAGGCTCGACCCTCACGCTTCCTCCCTTCTACCTGCTGCACGGTGTCAACGAAGCGGTGCGTCATGGATGGCACGCCCTCATGTAGTTTGCCGGGTCGAGTGACAGTCGCGCGTGTACCTGTTAATTGTGGGATGTGAATAGGTGGTGCCCACCAGCTCGTCCAAGCGATTGGCCGCTGCTCTGGTACGGTCACCAGCATTTTGATCTGCACGACTACCGCTTCGTGGACACTGACGCTTGCTTGTGTGTGTTCCTGGCAGCGCCAGGCGGGCAAACGCGTCGAGTACGCTGAGCTGGCCGATTGCACGCACTTTGGCATCGTTTTCGCCGTCATGGGCGAGCCCGTCGAGTGCCGCGACGCGGTTATCAAGCACATCCACCGCATTGTCTTCGCCTAGCCGCTCTCGCTGCTTGATGCGAACGCGTGGCTAACAGGCAAGAAGATGATAGACAGGAGAGAAAGGGAGGTGAACATTGCGCTTTGAGCCACATGCGAGTCTACAAAGGTGTGCTGGTGGCGGGTCAATGGCGCAACTTAGACGGCAAAGACGTTCATGATGGCGTCTAGCGAGCGCGAGTCGAGCGCTTGCTTGTACCGCTTGGTGCACTGGCGCAGCCGCGGGACGTCGACGCGCACGCGCTTGGCCTGCAGCAGCGCCACCATGCGCGGCGAGCTCAGGAACTACCCATCATTTCGCACAAGCAAGCCGATCATTAGTGCAGTCACGTCTGGAACACTCCTCGTGCAGTCAATGGCGAACCTGGCAGAGCTGCGTGACGTTCTTGGGCTTCTGGGTGTGCGCGCACTTCTCAAAGTCGACGAACGTGCACCGCCACCCGCGCCCAGTTGAGCCTCCTCCCGCCTTGCGGGTGATGATAATGTGTCGGTGCGGGTGCGTCATCTCCTCCTTGTTGACGCCCATCAGGTCCATCGTGAAGCACTGGGAGAGCATCTCGCGCAAGACCCAGATCGCGTCGGCCCGCGAGACGAGCGCGTCGCTCTGGCCCAGGAACTCGACCACGTTCTTGCCCTCGAGCCGCTCCTGCAGAAACCAGCCGGGCCCGGCGTCCACCAGCGTCGCGCCCACGCCCATGCGGTTCATGACGCGCAGCCACTTGGCTTCGTCCGCCACCGAGCGCTGCGCCTCGGCGCCGGCCGCCGCGAGCTTGGCGACCACGGACTTGGGCTCGGCGTCGCCTGGCAGCTCGCCCGCGTAGAGCACGCCGCGCTTGCCGCGCGCGAAGAAGCGCAGGGGCCCGCGCACTCGCTGCTCGAGCGCGCGCATCGCGCCGTCCGCACTCGACGTCAGTTGCTCAATGTGCTCGTCCGCCAGCTTCCACGTGCGCCACCTGCTCGTCCGACAAACAGCGTCAGCACCTCGACAAGACATGGCACGTAGTGTATGGACGTGACTCGGGCACGTGCCGCTCTAGGTGCGCAGACGTCGGGAAGCTGCCGCTGTCGCCTTCATTGGAAGGCGTTGACGCGTCCGCTTGACCGACGGGAGGCGCGGCAGCAGCGGGAGAAGACAACGGGGCGTCGTCCGTTGGGCGCAAGACGCCGGTGGCGCTGTCCTGCTCGTCGGGCGACAGGAACGACTGCAGCGTCGGGCAGCGCGCGACCGCCGCCAGGTGCCACATCGCGTCCGAGTTGGTCACTTGGGTGATGGCAAATCGCGTGGTGTTGTCCCATATTAAAATGTGCATTTTGATGACGATGTGGGTATTTGTTCGACATATACGCACTGATCATTATGGAACGCCATTGCACGAGAACAGGAAAGGCTATGGCGATGCGAACGGGGGGCAAAGAGATCGCTATTGGCGCTTTGAGTGTATGCGTCTCCTTTTCACATGTAGAGGTCGAGCAGGAACTTCTTGTAGAGCGTCATGAACTTGGCGATGAAGGCCTCGAAGTGGAAGATGTCCTTGGAGCCGCGCTGCATGCGGTGCTCGTAGTAGGCGGCCCAGCGCACGAGCTCGTGCTTGAGGTCGTCGTCCAGGCGGCTCATGAGCTCGCGGCAGAGCACGCGCAGAATCACCTCGGACGGCACGCAGTTGGCCAGCAGTTCGTAGATCATCTCGCGCGCCTTCAGCAGTCTAGCCAGGAGAGTCAACACGTCGTTAGCTTGCCCGTATCGCCCATGATCAGCCTCAGGTGTCTCCAAGTCACGAACGTACCCGCCGGGCGACTGCTCCTGGAGCACGACCTTGGACAGCGTGCAGATGTATTCCTCCCACGCCGGGAGCTGGATCTGCTGCTCCGGCGAGAATGGATAGCTGTCGTGTCATTGGCAGAACGTTAGACATCACTCACGGCAGCCAATTCTAGGTCCCATGAGGAAGGCTCACTTTTGCACGCGGCAGGTCTCGAGCATGAGCAGCGCGCGGCGCAGGTTGCGCTCGCTCTTGACGGCAATGTCCTGGCCGAGCGGCGCGCAGTAGGCGAGCCCTTCCTTGGCGCACACGCCCTGCAGGATGGTGGTCACCTCCTCGAGCGAGGGCGCGCCGACGCGGATGCCGAGGCAACGGCTGCGCAGCGGGTCGATCACCTTGGACGGGTTGTTGCAGCACAGCACGAGCCGGCACGTGGCCGTGTACTTCTCCATGGTGCGGCGCAGCGCGTGCTGCGCGTTCTTGCTAAGCCGGTCGACCTCCATGAGCAGCACGACCTTGAACTGGTGGCGCGCGTTTGAGTCCGCGAGGTGGTACTGCGCGATCTCCTTGAGCACCTCCTGCACCACGAGGCGGTCGTTGGTCGCGCCCACGTCCGACGGGTTCATCTCAATGTGGTAGTTGCTCGCGACCGTCGTGATGTCCACCTTGGTCGAGCGGTTCGGCACCTTGAACGACTTGTGCTCCAGCCGCACCTTGAGCGCGCCGTCCCCGTACAGCTCGCGCAGCAGCGCCATGATACGCGTCTTCTTGCCCGCGCCCGACGGCCCGTACACGAGCAGGTGCGGCAGGTCCTCGGACCCCGCCAGGTTGCGCAGCCGCTTGGTCACGTCCGGGTGGAAGTCCAGCGTCGCCAGCTCTGTCGGCCGGTACTTGTCCACCCACAGCATCTTGGAAACGAGATCGCGCGATGAGCGAGAGGCAGGAGACGCGTCAACTCGCAAGTGCTGAAGCTTCGGGGCTGCTCACGCGGCAGTGTCCGATCCGTTTCTTGTTTGGCGCCACCACAGTTTTTTGGCGGGACGGGAAGTAAATACGGTAGACGAAGTATTTATACGTCCACGTAAGTTCTCGCGTTAATGACTGGTGTCACTACATTTCACCAGTCGATTAAATGTAGCCATAGGTCAATTGCCAGAAGATCGGGAGCATGAACGAGTTGCACTGGCGGAAAAACGCCAAAGAGACCGCAACAATGACTCTTTAGGGCACATTAATACGCACACAACATAACTTACTCCATTCTTTTGAGGTCCCGCACCACGAGTGCCAACCTTACGTCTCGATCGTCGAGCGGCCCGAGCGCGTTGGCTGCTGCTGCGACGACAGCTCGGAAATGTGCTCGAGGTTGCGCAGCAGCTGGTCCAGCTCCGTCTCCGCCATGGTTGTCGTCGTCGCCGTAGTCGTGGAGCGCGGCGAGTCAGAGCCGTTGGGCTTCGACCGCACACGATCGCGGGTAGAGGCGCCGGCGCTGCTGCTCGCTCGGGACCCGTTAGTATCAGTCGATCGCGGCGAGTCGTCTGTTCGCGATCGACGCCTCCGACTAACTTCGCCACTAGCGCTGCTGCTTCTACTGCTGCTCAGGCTTGTTGCTTCACTGCTACGTCTCCGATCGTCATGTTCTCGGGTGCACTTGGGTGCCGAGATCGACCGCTGGAGCTTGCCGATTGCCGCGTTTCGCTCCTGAAGATCGCGCACCAGCGTCTTCTCGTTCGCGAGCAGCAGTGCGCAACGCTTGCGCTCGCTCTCGAGCTGATGCTGCAACGCCTCGATCTCCTCCACCAGTTCAGTCGTATGACCCTCGACTGCGGCCTTGAGGTGCTCCTGGCACTGCATAAGCGCACGTGCGCGCGCCTCGGCCTCGTCGCGATCGCGCAGCGATGCTTCCAGATCGTGCTGCGTGCTCGCAAGCGCTTCCTCCAACTTGTTCATCTCCAGCTTGTAGCTCTCGTTCAGGCACGTGGCCTCACGCACCTGCAGCGTCAGATCGCGAGCGCTAGAGGAGCGAACAGCGTTGCCAAGCTGCTCCTCCAGCTGCTTCACGTGCCGCTTGTAGCTCTTGACCTGCGCACTGAGAGCCACCAGGTTCGTCTGGTCCGACTTTGATTGCTGCGCGAGCTCGACCACCTTGTCACCCAGAGCGAGGTTGCGCTGTCCGAGCTGTTCGATGCGAGACACCAGCTTCGTCATTTCGCGCTCGAGCTGTTCTCGTTCGCGCAGCAGCTTCTTCTCTCTCGCCTGCTTCTCCTGGTGCGCGATTGCTGCAGCACCCGTCGCGCGCTCAAGCTCCTCCTCGAGCTGCGAGATCTTGTCGGTCAACTCGCGGCGCTCCGTGTCCAGCTCACGCTCTTTGCGGTTCGCTGCCGCCTCGATGTCATGCACACGCTCAGCACTTTCCGCAATCTGCGCTTCCAATTGTGCGACTTGGCCACTCAAGGTCGCCTTGTCGCCACTCAGCAAGTTGACTTTAGCTCGGAGATCCTCCACCTTCCGCACCTCCACCTCAAGGCGTCGCTCGCTGCGCAACCGCATGTCCGTCACTTGTCCTTCCCATGTCGCCTTCTCCTCTTCAGCTAGTTCCAGGCGTCGCTGCATGTTCAGGACCGACGTTTTGGCATCGTCCTTGTCGAGCAGTTGACGGTACAGGTCGTCAATCTTGTCGTTCATCCTCCGAGCAGCTTCGTCGTGTTGCCGCCGCGCAAGCTCGAGCTCCTCGCCCACCGACCGACTATCGGATTCGCTCCTTGCGAGCTCCTTCTTTAACTGCGCCAGCTCTTGTCGCAACGATTCGGCGTCCTCGCGTGCCGATGCCGCGCTTTCTTCGTTATCCAGCAACGCCTTAAAACCGACGTCGAGCTGTTCTGCAAGAGACGTGCGAACATTTTGGAGCTGTTGGTACTGCAACCGCGACTGCTCGAGTTCGCGCTGCAGGTTCGAGATCTGGTCGCGCAAATGACGCTCGTCGTAGGCGAACTGCCGCTGCTTCTCTTCGGCCTTCTTGACGTCCCGCTGGAGTTCATAGATGGCTCGGTCCTTTTCGGAGATGCGCGCGTGCAGACCCGCGATCTCTTGGCTTAGCGACTGCTTCTCCTGCTGCAGTCCCTCTTTCTCCTGCTTGAACTCACCGCGCAGTCGGTCCTTCAGCGACGCGATTTCGCTCCGCAGGGTGGAAACCATCACAACATGGTCCTTCGACGTCATGCGCGTCTTGGCAGCCAGCAGCTCGTCTTTGGCCGTCTTGAGCTCTTTCTGAATCGCTGAGACATCGTCCTGCAGGTTCGACTTCTCCCGTTGTAGACCCGCAACGAGCGCCAGTAGCTCCTGCCGCTGCTGCTCGTTCTCCTTCCGTGAGCTGTCATCCGTCGAGTGCAGTTGTTCCCGCAGCGACATGAGACTGGACGCGTTCTCAAGCTGCAGCTTCAGCTCCTTAATCTCGCTGCGCTTGCGCTCGGCCTCCAACTGCGCAGCTGCGACTTCCGCTGTTGCCGAGCTCACCTTTTGCTCGAGTTCCCGGATGGTTTGCTCCTGTCGCCGTTTGGCGTCGTCCAAGCTCTGCATTTTCTCTCGAACACGCTGAATCTCGGACGAAAACAAAGACGACGACGCGCTCGCTTCCATGGTACGATTCTCGGTACTAGCAAGAGCAAGCAGTTCCTGCCACAGTCGCTGGTTCTCGTCGTTCGCGGTCTGCAGGTTCTCCGCGTGTTGCCGCACGCGCGCGCTCTCCTCGACAAGTCGGCTGCACTCGAGCGCCTTGTCTCGGAGCTGCTGCTCCAGCTCGAGGCACTTGGCCTGCACCTCGGCTTCTTTGCGCTGCATCTTGACCTCGAGCTGCTCGACGGCCTGCGCGAAGCCCGTCAGCGTGTGCCGCGCGTCCTTGAGCTGGCGCTCCATGTCGAGCCTCTGCTGGTTCGCGCGCGCCTTCTCGGCCGCCCAGAGCCTCTGCTTGGCCTCGAGACTGTCCAGCGCCTCCCCGAGCTCGCGGTTCTCGCGCGCAAGCCGCGCGACCTCGTCGCCTTTGGCGTCTGAGCCGTTAGAGGTGCATCGGCGCAGCGTGTCGAGCTCCTTCTTGTACCGCTCCTCGCGCTGGCGGTAGAACTCGACCTGGCACGTGAGCGCCTCGATGGTGCTCTTCTGCTCGGCGTGGAGCTGGTCCAGCACGGACCCGTACACGAAGGACGGGTCGTCCATGAACTTGCCGCTCAGGTTGTTGTGGCTGCTGTTGTTGCTGAAGCTGCTACTGCTGCTGCTGCGCTGGCTCGCGCGCAGCGCCGACGCGTTCGCGCCGAACGCGCGCTCCCGCACGGCCGAAGTCGCCATGTACGCCGCCTCGCCCAACACCATTCGCCCGTGAGAGATCGCTTAGTGATGGGATGGGGGTCGCTTTGGCCTTTTGGTCGCACGAGATCTCGTGATGCTGTTGTTTTCCCGCGCAACGGCAGCAAGTGCGCTGCATTTCAAAAACATTCTCAGAGGTACGCTATAGATGAACAAATATGCGGAATTTGAAATTTGGGGGTTATTGAGAAGACACTCTCTGATAGAATTCATAATGCCGGTGCAGTTTAAATTTTGCGACAGCGAGCGTAATCTTTTCATCCAATCGCGGCATTGATGTTTGATCATAACGGATACCATTCGCTAAAATTACTTTTTCAACATGGCTTTCCCAAGAGAATCCTCTATTAACTTCCAATGAAATCGCCCAGATTCATTTTCACGCGTTCCCATTAGTGGAAAACGCGTAGTGAGCTGGCGGGAATATGCTTGTGGACCACGAGTTGTTGTCGACGCGTTCCCCTGCGCGTTTTTGTATGGCGATCCCCAATTCGACCCATTCACAGTCGGTCCAAGCACCCGGAGCATCGCTCACTTCTTTCCCCCTCGCGCCGCCACCAAGCCAAGCGGCCCACGATCAACCCAGACTCCCAACCCCACGCTATGGCGGACTCGCAGGCGGACCTCATGCAGCGCATCGACGCGCTGGAGGTCGCGGCCGAGAAGAAGGACGCGCGCATCCGCGAGCTGCAGCAGCAGGTCAAGAAGGCGGTGGACGACTCGGCCAAGCACCGCGAGCGCTTCTACCTGACGACGGCCATCCACTACACGAACGGCAACCCGCACATGGGCCACGCGTACGAGAACGTGGCGTCCGACATCATCTCGCGCTACCACCGCGCGTTCGGCCGCGACGTGTTCTTCCTCACGGGTACGGACGAGCATGGCCAGAAGATCGCGCAGACGGCCGAGGCCGCGGGCTGCACGCCCACGGAGCTGGTCGACAAGTACGCGGCCATCTTCCAGCAGCTCACGCGCGACCTCAACATGAGCAACAACCACTTTGTGCGCACCACGAGCACCGAGCACAAGAAGTTTGCGCAGTGGCTCTTCCAGCGCGCGCTGGACAACGGCGACATCTACCTCGGCACGTACGAGGGCTGGTACAATGTGCGCGAGGAGACGTTCGTGACCGAGACCGAGGCCGCCCAGACGGACTACAAGGACCCGGCCACGGGCACGCCCTTCAAGAAGATGCAGGAGCAGTCGTACTTCTTCAAGATGTCCAAGTATCAGCAGCGGCTCATCCAGCACTTCCACGACAACCCGGACTTCCTGCAGCCCGAGATGCGTCGTCAGGAGATCCTGCGCCGCCTCGAGGAGCCGCTGCAGGACCTGTCGACATCGCGCACGACCTTCTCGCACGGCATCCCGCTGCCCAACGACCCGAAGCACGTCATGTACGTGTGGTTCGACGCGCTGTCCAACTATCTGTCGGCGCTCGACTACCCGAACGGACCGAACGCCAAGTACTGGCCCGCGAGCGTGCACGTGATCGGCAAGGACATCACGTGGTTCCACTGCGTCATCTGGCCGTGCATCCTCATGAGCACGGGCATCCCGCTGCCCAAGCGCGTGTACGCGCACGGCTTCGTCAACGCCAAGGACGGGTCCAAGATGAGCAAAAGCATCGGCAACGTCGTGGACCCGTACGACATGATCAGTAAGTACGGGCTCGAGACGTTCCGCTACTTCATTGTGCGCGCCGCGCGCTTCGGCCAGGACATGCCCTTCTCGGAGGATGACCTCATGAACATCCACAACGCCGAGCTGGCCGACACGCTGGGCAACCTCGTACACCGCTCCGTCAACATTTGTAAGAAGTACGCGGACGGCGTGGTGCCCGACGCGGCGGTCGACGCGCCGTTTGACGTGTACGCGCTGCTGCACGAGTCCGAGGTGGCGTACAAGGAGTTTGCGCTGCAGAACGCGTGCTTTGCGATCGTGAACGCGCTCAAGGAGACCAACAAGTACCTGACGGAGAAGGAGCCGTGGCACATGAAGGACAACGCGCCGCGACTCGTGGTCGTGCGCACGTGCCTGGAGGCCATTTACATCATCGCGCACTTCCTGTCGCCCATCATGCCGACGATCGCCGAGAAGATATTCGAGAAGCTCGGCACGGCGCCGATGCTGCTAACGGAGCTGTCGCCCGACTACGACAACCTCAAGCCCGGCACACCTGTGACGGTCGGCGACATCCTGTTCCACAAGATCCTGTCGGACGAGGAGAAGCAGAAGCAGGAGGACGCCGCCAAGGCCAAGGCGGACAAGGCGGCGGCGCCCAAGGCGGCCGCGGTGGCCAAGAAGCCAGCCGTGCCGCTGTTCGCGTCGCTGGACATCCGCGTGGGCGTCATCTCCAAGGTTTGGGAGCACCCGGACTCGGACAAGCTGTACTGCGAGGAGATTGACGTGGGCGAGGAGGAGCCCAAGCAGATTGGGTCGGGCCTGCGCCACTTCTACTCGCTGGAGGAGATGCAGGGCCGGAAGGTGCTGGTGCTGCTGAACCTCAAGCCCGCCAAGCTGGGCGGCTTCAAGTCGCACGGCATGGTGCTGTGCGCGTCGGACGAGGCCCACGAGCGCGTCGAGTTCATCGAGCCGCCGGCCGACGCCAAGGTGGGCGAGCGCGTGTTCATCTCGTCCGAGTCGGGCGACCCGCTGTCGGCCGCGCAGCTCAAGAAGCAGAAGGTCTGGGAGAAGGCCTCGGTCGACCTGCTCACGGACGAGCAGGGCGTCGCCACGTACAAGGGCGAGCTGATCCAGACGTCCGCCGGCCCGTGCCGCGCCAAGTCGCTGCTCAAGGCGCACATTAGCTGAGCGTGGGGTTTGGTTACGCGAGGGGTACGCTACCTATAGGTTACCGAGGCCAGGGGGTACACGGTGTAACTCGCTGGCGGCAAAAGAGAAACGCGTTGCCCTTGGCTTTTTTTTTTGTTCGCTCGTCGTGTTGAAGTGGATAAGATTCAGCTTGGTGAAATCTTGTTGCCTTGGTGTGTTGGATGCTGGGTAAGGTACGTACCCCTTTATACTGAAGTTTAGTATGGAGGACCCAATGACCTTGTGTTACCGGCAAGTCCAGGACTGAAGCAGATGGGTGTAACCCTCGTGACTCGTCGGCGTCACGGCTGACTGTTGCGGGGCCATAGTGTCGCCAGTCTATGTGACAGACAGCGCGTGGGCGACGGACGTCGTCTTGTGTGGCATACAAATCTCAAGTGTAATGGGTCGATCCTTTCGCTTGGTGCGTCTCTTTGAGCCAACACACGTGGTCGGCTGAACCTTTCAAACAGCATGGATACAGTTTTCAAGACGAAGGGGTATGCTGTAGGGTAGGCCCGTTAGTTTGTCTCTCCTTGATTTCTGCCTCGCGACGTCTGAACAGAGATGCGAACCGCCATTCCCCAGCGGACGCATCCATTTTCACTTCTTCGCTGGCTGCCACCAATCGCCCACCGCCACTGTACGACCGCCACACAGCCAGCCACCTACCTGCAGTAGCATGGCGCCGATTCACGCGCTGGATGACGAGCTGGTGGCCACGCTGCTGGGATTCGCGACGCCCCGCGAGCTCGAGGCCTTCACGTGCGCGTCCAAGTTCGTGGCGCGCACGGTGCTGCCGCGCTTCCCCGTGTGGAAGGCTCTCTTCTGCGCGCGCTGGGAGGCCGTTAACTTCGCGCTGCCCGGCGCGCGTAGCGGCGACGTGCCCGTTGCGCTGACGCCGCAGCTGCGCGCGCTGTTCCCGCCGTACGTCCCGTTTCCTCTCGTCATACCGACGATGAGACTTGATGACTGATCGTGCGACCTTTGGTGCGTGCTGACCGACAGAAGCTGCTCGGAGAGCCGCATTTACCAGATCCTGACGCACGCGATCACCGCCGTGCCGTCCTACGCCGATATTGACGCCACGAGGTATTACCGCGGACGCGCTGCGGACGAGCAGGAGTGCGTAACCATTCTCCATTGACCTCGTTCACGTAAAATATGTGAGCGTTAATGTTTGCGCATCGATGCACGTCGAGCAGGATTGTTTCGCTGCACAACCCGCAGGTAGACGCCACGCGCGTGGTGGACTTTGCCTACGACGGCGAGGTTCTCGGTGACGACCGGTGCGTTCGAAGCAACGTACCGTTCCCCGCCAAGTTCCACGTTGCCGTCTTCAAGCGGAAGAACCCGCAGACTGGTCGGGTCGAGTACCAGATTGGCGCGGTCGGCAGTGGGTACTTTGAAGTCTCCATCACCAAGCGGCTCAAGCAATCGGCGATTCGGCTTCATGGCCTTGACGTGACGTCCATCGGGGTGGTCACTGGCCGCTTCCCTCTTGTCGACCGTCAGCCTGGATGGGACTTCCGATCATACGGCTACCACGGCGACGATGGGCACGCGTTCCACTCCAATCGGGTATGGGAACAATGACGCTTCACCGACGTATGAGTGACTTATCGGTTCTAACCTGACCTCTGTGTGTCTACGGCAGGGACAAGAGTTTGGACCGGCGTTCGGAACCAATGACACGGTCGGCTGCTGCGTGCGTCGCTCGATGACGGAGGAAAAGTCGTTCGTGACGTTTACGCACAACGGCTCCAACATTGACCGTGAGTAATGTAGCGAGGCTACTGCCCCAAAATGGTTTCTCTGCGGCTACTGACTGTTGTGCTGGTGTCCGGTTACTCCGCAGGTCCAGGAGAAGCCTTCGAGTGCATTCATGACGAGTGGTACCCCGCCGTGGGCGTCGACTCCTCGAATGCGATCCACATCAACTTCGGCCAGGAGCCGTTCGTCAACGACGCGATCGTTGGTACGTCTGCTGATACGCTTCGAATGGTGCCTTGGATGGGATTTTATGGTAACGGCTGACTGATTGTGCTTCTGCGACTGTAGATGAACTGCTTTCCGAATGCGAAGACATTGGCAAGACCGCCCTCAAGCAGCTCGAGTGGCTGCCTATCCTCGACTTTGACGACGACGAGTACTACACAGAGTCTGTCCAGGACGAGAGCGAGGGGGAAGCCTACACTGGAGGCAGCGAGATCTACAGCGATGGCTACGACGAGTACGGGCTGATCGACTACGACTCGGACTTCACCTTGTCGTCGCCGTCCATGTCCAATGGCGACGAAGACGACCGCGCCGTCGAGTGGGGTCGCAACTAACTGCATGAAGGAGTCGCGACCGTTCGTTTATATACAGTAGATCTGTTAGGTGGCTGATTGTATATGCCTCGTCCTTCGTGTAAATAGATATTAGGCGCTCTTCTATTTCGTCCGATCGAACTTGTCCACGTTGAAGCTATTGAAAACGCGTCCTTTCGTGAACCTACTGTATTCGTCAGATATCCTCACGAAAGGATACGTTTAGCACTTGTCAGAAGTATTCGCTCTTACAACAGCACACTCATCCTTTTGTAACACGTCACTGAGCTTGTTTCAAGTTTGACTCCAACATAAAATCCTTCTTCTGTATCTAATAGGCTAAAATCCTTCCTAGACGTTTTAATCTACATGTGATTGGCTAAAACCCATCCTAGATTTCTGCATTTCAGCGCAGAATTGACGACAACGCGGAAGGGAAACCCACCCACACTTTGCTCTTGAGGAAAGGCGGCAACCATGGCGGCGGCGACCATGCTGGACATCCTGTCCTCGCCGTTGCGCGGCTACATCGCGCAGAACCTGCAGTTCTACCTGAGCAAGTACATCGAGGGCATCCAGCTCGAGGGCCTCGGGCTCTTCGGCGGCGACCTGGTGCTCAACGACCTCGAGATCAAGCGCCACGTGCTGCTGGTGCGGCCCGCCTCGGATGCGTCGTACTGCTGATTGAACGCCTTACTGACCGGCGTGTGTTGGCGCGACCAACGTTGTGAACATGCGCGCAGGAAAGCCTCGAGATCCCGTCCTCGTTCGACTTTGCGCGCGGGTTCATTCGGGTGCGAACCGCCTTGTCCCTGCCAAATCCACCGCCCCCGTTGGATGCCTTTCTCACAATCGGATCTCTGGCAGGAACTACGCATACACATCCCGTGGACGCAGCTGCTGTCGCAGCCCATCGAGGTCAAGCTCTACACGATCGAGCTCATCCTCGTGTCGCGGACCGAGGCGGAGCGGGTCGCGCGTCGCTCCTCGCGCACGACGTCGCTGGATTCGATCCCAGCGTACGCGCCGCGCCGCCCTTTCCTTTGGGTTATGATTCGAGCGAGCATTGATGGTATATTGTATGTGTGTCACGTGAAGATCGACAGCTGAAGATGACCCGGGCGGGAAGGCGGAGCCGCCACCGCAGAAGATCGACCAGCCAAAGTCCGGGTGGCTCCACGACACGCTGCAGAAGATCCTCGCCAACATTAGCGTGCAGGCACGTTGGTGTCTGTATGACAGACTACGCGCAATGGGTTGTTGTGGTTTGCACTAACGCGGTTGCTGTACAAATGCGGGTGACACGCCGTGCAGGTCAACAACCTCGTGCTCAAGTTTGAGCAGGAAGACATTGTGCTCTCAGTCGCACTTGGGGTACGTACTAAGTATTCGTTTCTTGGGTGGTTATGGGGGGAACTTTCTAACTGTGTACGATCGTGCTGCGCTAGACACTTGACTTTTACTCTGCCAACGCGCGCAATGTGTGGGTAAAAGGGTTTGAGAACCCCACTGGATCTGATCAAGCGATTGGAAAGGTTGGTCCCTTCATTACTCGTTCATTTTCTGGGCCGACGTTATGTGCTCGACTGGGGCTGACGTTGCGAATAACTTGTCGCTCTGCCACATAGCGCATCGATGTCAAAGACTTGACCATATTCCTCGATCGCTACACGAGTTCGGGGCTGCCGACGGACGACCCGTACCTCGACCGGCTTCGCCGCAAAGTCGTTGGGTACGAGGTGCCCGTTTTAAACAGGACATCCGTGTCAGGCCGTGGGAAATTTCTGCTCCGCCCATCAGCTGCGCCTGAAGACCAAGGAGGTGACGGCACCGCGCCGTCTGTTGCGCAGCAGAGCAATTTTGCAAAGGTATTCGACATTGACGGACTCTTCGTGTACGAGCCGTCGAATGCGCGCGATCCATTCTACTCGTACTCGTGCAGCCGTCCGAGTGTTGCCATCATGCACGAGGTCGATGTTTTTATCGGGGAGCTGCTGTTCTCGCTCAGCGATCGGCAGCTGGGCATGATCGTGCAGCTTGTCCGGAGCGCGACCCGCAAAGCAGATGAGACGAAGAGGCAGACACCACGATCGCCCGCGCTCACCAGTAAGGTGCCAACGCGTAGTGAATCTCCTTTGAAGCGCACTGCGGTGGCTATCGACCAACGCCGCGGCTCAGTGAAAACGAGCCAATCGTCGAGACAAGGGGCACAACAAGCAAACCCCAGCTCACAGTCAACAAAATCTTCGGGCTCGTGGATGAGCTGGGCCATGAACATCGTTGCTCCGATGGAAGACGACGAGGAAGATGAACTGATGACGGAACTGCTTGCAGAGTCGAAGCATTCCCTTCGGCAATCGGAACAACGGCGACAGTCTGTCCAGGAAGAATCGACGAACGTTCAAGAAGCTGAAAGCGCGCCACCGTCGTGCATTGTATTCTGCGTGCGAGTTTGCGTGAGCTCGGTGTCGCTGACGTTGCGAAAACACGAGAAGACAGCGGATCCGCGAGACCAAGAGGTTTCCGACAAGAGCGAGGAGCCAGACGAGCAATTCGTGCCTGTCGCCCATCTCGGAATGGTGAAGGTTTCGACTCCCGGAAAGAAGAAGAGCAAAGTATCTCGCCCGCCGCCACCGATATTAAGCTTGACGCTTACGTACATGACGCTCGAAGCGCTTCTTGCACGAGCAAGTGAGAAGGAAGCGGTGGACCTGGTGTTCGAAGTCGAAAACGTCGAGGTCGTGTCGATCAGCGGGTACAAGGACTCCAACGCTGGCAAAGGCGAATCGCTTTTGAAGTGGGGCTCAGTGGACACATCCTCGTATTCAGACTATGTGTCACACCCGTACTTCACGACCTCATTTTTCGGGGACGAGGCCAGTCGCATGAGCAAGCGGCACTCCCGAAGCTTTGAGCTTGTCAAGGTCAGCTTCGACACGGAAATCCCTGTCTGGAGGACGATGGAAATACGTGACACTCGGGCGGAACGCGACAAGCTGTCGAGAAATGCTCCGTGCTCGTGCTCGGTGAATTGGGATGGGGGAAAGCGTCCCTGCATCGCGAAGGCAGAGATTTCACGGATATGTGAGCATGTGACGGCATCGATCGGTGTCAAGGAGCGCATCCTCGATGAAGGGATCTTGACGAACGCGATCACAAGCGCTTGGGCAGCCAGCGGCGTCGTGATTTTGATCACATCAACGATGCGACGCGCGTTGACTGCGATTGTCCGTGACTACAAGATTCTGCGCTCGCCAGATGTATCGCCTGCTGTCAATTTGCGCCAGCATCTCGAGCCCGACTTGTTCGCGGAGTTTGCACGCTACGCGCTTCATTGCTGCCCGGCTTCGTTGTCATCGCCAGCTGTGGTGCAGTCGCACGGCCACAGCTCGGGGTCTGCCCAGCAGCGAAGCGTCCATTCTGCGATGCGCCTCCGGTTTGCTCGGTTGACCGAGTTCAGTGTGAACGACCTGATTGCACCTGCCGGCAAACAACAGACAAGCTGTGCGGATGTGCTGGACATTTCGCTCGGTAAAGCTGTCGCAAAGCTAGAACTGGAGAAATGTGTTGAGGTCGCGAAGGTGGTCACGGAGATCATGACAAAA
The DNA here is from genome assembly GCA_023338115.1 of Phytopythium boreale. NCBI lineage: Eukaryota > Oomycota > Peronosporomycetes > Pythiales > Pythiaceae > Phytopythium > Phytopythium boreale. The sequence goes on along the minus strand of JAADYG010000007.1, from coordinate 61,429 downwards.
GTCCAAGGATCGCAGTCGGACGCTTCAAGTGCAAGGCTTCCGATACAAATCGACGTGAAGACTTCGCTAGATCACGACAACGAAGGTTGTGCAACGAGCTGCGTGAAGTTGGTGACGCTCAGCAAGCTTGCCATCACGCTCTCTGCGGCTGCAAAGGACTTGCCGAACGCGCTCGATGTAACCGGATCAGCATCGGATTTAGTTTGGCGAGACCAATCAACGCCAGAACAAGCGAGCGCGTTGGTCCAAGTCGGCATCGTCGCTCTCGATCTCGGTGATGTTGCACGCGCTGATGCCGAAACTGCTGCAGATGCCAAGAGCGTCCACTTTCCTCTCGTCCGAGTGCTTGGGCTGGAGATCATCACATCTACCGCAGACGCGGCATCTGGTGTGGTCGACACAAGAACGGAGCTCGCTGTGGGTCTCGACAAGTTGGAAGTTCACGCCAGCTTCTGGACGCTATCGGTGCTGCTGGCGTCCGTTGATGCGTACACTGACGGGATACTGGGCTTCCCGCTGCTGAAGGCTCACGACATTAAGCGGCATTCGCCCACGATGTTCGAAGTTGAGGTGACCCGTGCAAGTGTGTCGCGGATCCTGACAATATCACCGCGGTTGGCCATGTCTGACCGCTTGGATCTGAGCGCCACGATCGGCTCTGTGAGTCTGTACCGAACAAGCATTGCTCAGCAGAGTCGAAGCGACATGCTGTTCCAGAGCGGTCTTCTGGTCGCCGTTGCTGGTGACAATGGCTCAACCCATGACTTCGCTAGTGCCAGCGTGCGTCTTCACAAGACTCCTGGAGAAGTGGTTGGCGGACCGCTCTCCTCGTTACTGAACAATGGAGCTATGAAGACGAGTGCATCAGAGCGAGCGTCGACAAACCTGATCGTGGACGTTCGAGTGAGCATTGCGCGTGTGACCGCGCGTCTTCAAGGGATAGAAGAAATGACGGCCCACATCCATCGTCTTCTTTTGATCCTGAACGACCAGTCCGTTTCTCCGAGCAGCCAGCTACAATCAAGTGCGCAGGCGACGGTGATACTTGCAGGTAAGCACGATGTCGGCAAGGCGATTCAAGCTCCAACGCCATGGGAAGTCTCTGTTGACGTGAGGATCCGAGGCGGCAGCGTACGCCTCAACACGATCCTTGAACTGATGGTTCCTACTGTCACGATCGAGTCGCCAAAGTCATACCGGGGCGCGACCAACAGGGGGGACATTGGGTACCTTCAGCTCGTATGCGCGTTTGAATCCATTGAGTTGGCGACGACTCATCAAGCGATCCAGGATTCGTCACAGCGCGTACTACTGCTCGATGGATTTCGGGCGGTTGTCAACTACTGGCACAGGGAAGTTGAGCGGCACGAGCTGCACGCAGTGGATGCAATGGTCAACATCGCTACCATGGAAGCGTCTCTCTCTCGGCTAAAGGTAAGTTCTTGCCAATCGCTGACTCTGAAAGTCAGTGTGTTCATCCCATTGCTAACCATGGCTGATACTTTGGCGCTCAGGTTTGCTATCTGCTGAAAATTCCCTTCGTTACACAAGCAAGCCGTCTGCCGAGTCCGCCCGCCACCGGTAGATCCCATCGGACAGACCGGCCACTAAAGAACGACACCATGAAGTCGCCACGGACAGTTCTACGGAGCTACAAGGTCGGGCTACAAGTTGATCACACGACATTTGCAGTCGCAGCTGATATCCGGCAGCGAGCATCCAAGACTGGAGGGGGTGAATCCGTCCGGTCAGCAATACTCGGCAATATCCGCTCCGTGTCGTTGGCTTTGCGATATGTCAATCATCACCCAGCAAATCGTCACGTGACCGACTCCAACCGAGTCTTTTCCGATGTCCAGTGTGCCATCGCTGGAGTCGACGTTGCGGAGACTCTCCAAGTGACGCGACATGTCCGTCGGTTTGGCACCCTTGCGTCCGTGCCGGACCATGTCTTCCTCGGGATGCTGCTTTGCCTCGGATTGGACGACGTGGTTCGAGTTGCCGAAGCGCTCAGCTTTGACACGGAGTCAACGTCGGGCCAAGTGAACATGCCGGATGCTGTTCGTTGTTGGCACATGTCGAGCCGAATGACCAAGGAGTTTCGTGCCGTGTTGCAGAGATCCCCAGCTCGCGATCAGCGTCCAGAGTCATCGAAGGGCCCGTTATCGCCCACTGTTCCGCTCTTGTGCATGAGCAATGACGCGGCCTTGGACAGAACGGGGCAATCCTTTCCCGTGGCGTCGTTCTTTTCGCGGAACTACAGTGAGCACGGCCAGCCAGGCCACTTCATCGCTGGGTCAGTTGGCAACGTTGACCTGAACGTGACGACTTCAAGCATGTACTGCATCTCGACAGTCCTCAGCGCGCTACAACGGCACGACGACTTATCGAACGTGAACTCTGAAAGCAAGAGATCCGATCGTGTGCCAGAAACGTCGTCACCAACGCAAAACTTGCATCGCAGTGGCCCTCCAAGTCTGCAAGATCTCCAGGTGTTCGTGCTACTCGGGCAAGTCCGCGTGATCCTCTCGAGTGAACAGCTCTTCGACGACTTGGATTCCCGCCAGTTCCCGTCCAAAGGGCACGCTTGCTTCGTGATGGAAGGCGTCTCAGTGTCGAGTGCGGGCAAGTTCGAGATCTCCTTGGATGGGTTGGGCTACCCACCGTTTAACGCCCGGCTGCTCCCTCGACGACCTCAGCCTCATTCAACTCGGTTTGGCAAATCCGATTGCTGGATTGGATGCCGAGCAGGGAAGATCTACGGCGCGATCGCGGACCTCGAATTGGGCAACGCCACCAGACGACAACTCGGTAACGACGCGCTTCCGTGGCATGGTGCTGGGCTTTTCGAAACCGAGTTGGGGCGATCAATCGGGGAGCATTTGAAGTTCGCGGTGGTGGAGACGGTCTTGTGCCCGTTCAGTGCGACTTGTTCCATCGGGCCAAGCGGTTCGGTCGCGGAATCGACGGCCTTGCTGTTGTCAGTCACGAAGATCAGGGTGGACTTGCACAAGACATCGCACGACGTTGTCGTATCGAGGATCGTCGGAGTGCTTCGAGCCGTCGCGTCTGTGACAGGCGCTGTTCAATCGCGACGGTCTACTACTACTACTGATGAAGACGAGGTGAATAGCGTCGGCGATGATGGTGCAGGCGCAACCAAGACCTTGAGTCATGATCGGCCAGCGCTCTGCAAGTTCGACCTCAAGTGTGATGGCGTGGAAGTGAACTTGATCACGGCGGCGGCGTCAATCCACTGCCGAGTTGCGAGCCTCCATGGCGCCCACAGCGTTGTAGAGCGGTCCGGCAACGCCTCGATTCAAAACATTGTGGCTGGCTATCGCGGGGGCAGCGGAATGGGCAGCGCCGAGCGATCGACAAGCGAAGAAGTCATTTTCGGCGCATACGCGGACCCAACACTGTGGCAACTGGCGGTTGACAATTATCAAGAGAAGCTGGTCTCGGGTCGGTGGAACTTCCCGAAAGACCACGAGGGCAGCGTCTTCTTGGATGTGCAAGCATTCCAGCTCCACGTGTCAGCACATGCAATTCTGATGCTGGCAAAGTTCTTCCACTGCCAGCCTACGTTTGATTTCAAGAGGCTCCCGTCGGTTGCAAGCCAACACGTGCGACTTAGCCCACGTGAAGATCGTCGAGCAACGTACCAGCAGACACCGCGACGGGCGTTGAAGATTCTTGTGGCACCTAGTGTGATTTCGCTGTGGGAGTCGAACCAAGGCGGCGACAGTGGCACCACGACCGACGACGACTTGCCGTCCTCCAGTTTGTGGATCTCGTGCGGCGAAGTATTCGGCAGTGTCATGCTAGGCGCGGATGATGCGGCGGACCGTGCGCTCAAGTCGGAGGGCGAGACCGTGCATGATCTCAACCGCTTGATCGGGGTCAAGGTTGCAGACTTCGTCATGAGCGTCGAGAAAATCGGCGTGCGCGTGTCCAGCGCAATGCAGGTCTTACGAGTGCATTTTTCGAACCAGAACGGCGGCTCTGTCCCGGGTCACGTGGCGAGCAACTGGCCGATGTTTGCAAAGTATTTGACGAGCGCTTCGGAGATGCGGCGTGTGCTGGAGGAGTCGAGCGTTCGACTAACTGGAGAGCACCAACGCGTCGTTGAGCGACGCCTTTCTCGTTCGAGAACTGTTGTGCCGATGGACACTACCTTGTCACAGACAAGTGCCCAAGTCGAGCTGAGCCCTGTTCGCATCAAGCTCTCGTCCTACGCGCTGGAAGCGGTGATGAACCTGTTGCGAAACTGTGGTCAAGAGCAAGAGAAGCACAACGAAGCTGGATCTCCGGGCCCAGCATCGATTCATCGCGATATGGAGGCTACGGAGCATTCGACGACCAAATCTGCTGCGAAGGTTGCTGCATCAGCTGTCTCCATGGACGATTTCACTCATCTGAGGCGCATTGCCGAGGCTCGGCATCCCTTGCCAGGAGAGTTGGCGTTTACCGAGTCGCTGTTCATCGAAACTGCCAGCTCTATGGGGAACAGCAGCACAGGCGCAGTGTCCGGCAAATATCAGACAGCGCTGTATGCCGATTGCTCACAGCACGACATCGCGCTGCCTGACGTCGTCTCATTTATCCTGGAAGCTAATGAGCCGTGGAATGGCGTGGAGCGCGAGTTTGGTGGAGACAGACCGACGGTCCCGGACCTCGAGAGCAATCAGACGCTCAGTTGGATGGGGATGAGGTGGTGCTATCACATTCCCCGGTCAGTCCGAAAGGTGACAGCCAACCCAGTGCCTATTCCTCCAACAGGAATTCCACGTGAATGGCCCGCTTGGAGCGACGACTCGGCCAATGAGGACGCCCGCTTCTGCGACATTCTGTGCCAGCTCCGGTGCTGGGACTACTCGATCGATCGATACGTTCTAGTAAGCGAGTTTTATACCCCATGGGATGCATCGAGCGGCCGGCGGCGCGATCACACTGACAGCGATGAGCCGGATACTTTCAGCGACTTGGTGAGCCAGTGGTTTGATGACGACCTCGAAAATCGCCGATTCATGGCCAGTCTCGTAGACGTGGCAAGCCAGACAAGAACGTACTCTATCAAGGCGGATATCGCGTCGGACAAGTGGGAGCTGCGTTGGCGACACCCACTTCAACGAGAAGGCGATCCGAAGGTGAGTGCAGACTTACGCCAACCGATGTGGCTGTCGACCGCATTGGTCCAACCCTGCTAACTGTTATTATTGTGATGCAACAGAACACTCAGACGCGGTTCCTTCTCAACGCGTTGCTCGCGTCATCGTTGAAGCTATCCTCCGTCCAAGTGGACTCGGCGTACCGGCAAGCTGTCGTAAACGTCTCAGCACCGAGTGTTGCGTTGGCGATCTGCTACGTTAGCACGTCGAGGGACTCTCACGACGTGATCACAGCCGAGTTGATGGACTCGACCGTGTCGAGCACGTTCTTCAACACTGATGCGGGGCTTGAAGTGAGTACCCGGATTGCCTCCAGCCTCCAGGTATTCTTGGAGAACATGGTGCAGCTGCTGACGGTATCCGTCATTCCTCGCGTCGGGATTGGGGCATCCATCTCGCACTCACCGAGTGGGCTGTCAGTGTCAGGGCTGGTCGGGCCAGTGTCGGTGTACCTGACGCAAACATCCATGCTGGTGCTGGCGTCGATCCCAACGATTCTGCGCCGGCGACCAATCAAGGAAGAGCGGCGCGCCGAGGCTGCGCTGACGGCCGGCAAGCTATCCGACATGCGGATCGTGCTGGTGAACGAAAGTGGCGTGGATATCTGGTTCCGCCAATCTGGAACGACCGAGCGGATCGCAATCGCAGCCAACGAGCGCGTGCCGTATAGTTGGATGTCACTGGGCGGCAATCCGTTCTATCAGATGGAGTTTTCCTTGGACGAGCCGAGTGAAGACGCCACCAACCACCAGGACGCACCTGAGCAGTCGGTCTGCTCGCCGTGGTGTGGTCCCTGCCCAATCAAGCAGAACTGCGTGACTGGACGCTACTTCGCAGGGCGTGGACATTTGTGGATCAGTGTGGAGCTGCGTGGGCTACAGACACTCGTTACACTGCGCTCGTCGTTCACCTTTCGCAATTACTGCGACTTCGCGTTGCATTTCAAGACCGGAGCGGAGGACGGTCTTGGATCTCACTACTGCGAAGCCTTGACATCGTCAAACGACGAGACCACCGGAACGATTGCTCAACCAACTTCGGTTATCACGACACCCAGCACAGCTCGCGGCAGTAACAGTGCGTTCATCATGTCGAATGCTGTGAAGAACCTCGACCTACAACTGAGCCTAGATGCGGAATCGTGGACGACGGTTCGTGCAACGCCAGACCTTCCGGACGCGTTCGACCTCGTCAAGCAGCGTGACGAAGAGTCCGCCCCGCAACGACCTGCCCAAGTGAAGCAAAACGCGCTTCGATGCCGTCTGGTCGCTCTCCATGAGCGCGGCGGTATCGAAAGCACCAGTGAAGCAGGTGGGGAACGATTTGCGTGGCTGAAAACAGAACGTGTCAAGTGTAGCACGCTATCTCCGACGGACTTGGACTACGCTTCATTCCGGCTTACCAGGCGGTATGCATGGGTGGAGACGACGCTCTGGCCGGCGATTACGATTGAGAACACCGTCAGCGTCACGGTAGTGTTCGCAATCACGCAGAAGGTAGTAAGCGAGCTGCCTGCCTGCCTGTTTTCACCGTCGGGCTCTTGCCTAATACTGACTGCGGTGGCGTTGTTGTTATGTGTGACGACCACAGGGGCGGACGATCGAGTTTGAAGTTGAGCCCGCGGCTACCCGATGCATCACAACAGTCAACCCACTTGAAGCATCCACGGTCAAGGTTTCTGTCGCACCTGCACCAAATGGCGAGCCTCTCCAAGCAGAGTTCGGTCTGTGCGAACACGGCGAGTTTGCAGATGCTGTTCATCGACTGGGATCGATTCGAATCGTGACAAGTCGACCGATCAACGTGGAAGGCAACGCGGTGCCGAGTGTTCGAATCATGGTCGAGCGATATCTTACCGTTCACAACGTGACACCGCTGACGCTAGCGGTGAAGGTCAAGAATCCGGAGGAGAAAAGCGAAGCCCAGGATGCGATCCCGTCTTGCGGAGTTGTAGCGCTCGGGTGTACCCTTGGCGACAAGGTGCTGGTCTCTATCGGCATGGAAGCCGACGCTGCGCTTGGTGTGAATGCTACGGGCCGATGGTCTCCTGGGCGGACGTTGGCGACCGCGGGAGATTCGAAAGTGTTCGTGCTGCCTAGTCGTGAAAGCGGCGCGAAGAGCTTGGCGTCGACGTTTGCTGTCACGCTGACGAACACGAACGGCCGGATCAAGGTTACAATTCGTCCGCATATCGTGGTCACGAACGCAACGGTACGCGAACAGTGTTAACGTGTTATTAATCGCCGGGCGACTGACATGTCGTGCGTCTTTCAGGATGGCGCGCTCCGCGTTGTGCCAACGGATGGAGCTGGAAACGCCATGGTACCCGCGGACGAGGTAGGATATCCTGTTTAGCTGGTTGATTGATCCCATGGGTGATTCGTATGCACTGATTCCGATTCATCTTTGGAACGTACTTCAAGATGGAATTGTGTCAGAACCAGGGATGGAGTCTTCCGGTGTGTCTTCACAAGGATGCCAAGCGGCGGAGCCTTACAAACGGTGTTTCGACGTGGTTGAACGCCAAGTTCTCGCGGCGGCCAAGCGAGGACCCACCCGCCTTACCGGTGCAGCCGCAGGTTGCGCGACTGTCGTGCTCATTCAAGATCTGTGTCGCCAACGAGAGCGACGACGAGTTCGAGTGGTCTAAAGAAGTCACGGTGCGTCTTCCGAACTTGCCGCTGGTGGTGACCAAAGATGGCGATGTCACGCTGGTCGACTCGCCCGGGACCGCAGCAACGAATCCACCCACACCAGACAGAAGTTCTACCGGATATCCTCAGCCATCATCCGTCACGCCGCGGAGACGACTGTTAATCCGTCATCAAGCATTTCGGCACAAGATGCTGACGTACACGGTGACTCAGACTGAAGCTTCGATCCAGATCGCGTTCTTCATTGATCACCAGGCGCCGGTCGTCATTTTGAATCAGTGGAGCCAAACGCTAGGCTTTCGCAACGTGGCAACAGCGTCCAAGCCGGAAGCCGTGAGCCCCAACTGCTATCTTGAGTACGACTGGAGCTTGCAGGAGCGTGGTAGCGAGCCGCTGTCACAAAAGCTTGACCGAGCCGAGAACCCCTCCGTGGTTCAAGAGTGGCTTGATGCGTCAGCGAACGCATCACAATATGTGGACCCCGCCGTTGCCGACGACAACCGCGTCCGCTTCCAGATCGGCACGCCTGAGTTCGGCTGGTCCAATGCGCTGTGGCAAGTCGGCGGTATCCAATTTGCGACGTTGGTGAGAGATGATGAAGCCGGCGGCGCCAAGATCACGTTCTTGGTCATGTGTCACTATCGCGCAGGCTCGTGGGTTATCTCAGTCACGTGCTTGGAGGACGACACCGCGGCAGGCTACCAGAAGGACATGCCGCCGCTGATGCTGCCGTCGACAGCGTCGCTTGCAGAGGCAAAGAGAGATGGCGCGCCGAAGTTTCTTCACCTTTCCATCAAGGTCGAAGAGCTCGGGCTGCACTTGTGCGATGAGTATGACCCATTCCTGGACGAGCGAGGGATGGTTGCTTACCCGGAGGTGTTTCGCGTCGCGTGCCGCTCAGTCGTCATTGCCTTCGCGACATCGTCCGACCCGCCCGAGACCTCGCGCCACGCTGCAAAACTGGGGTATCTGTCGCACGTTCGGGCGTACACGACGCTGTTCATCGCGATCGATGACGGCGAGATCGACCACTTCCTGGAAGATTGCAACTTCCCTGTGATTCTGAGCTTCTCCCGCGCCAGCAGCAGCAGCAGCACGAACGCGGGCGAGTTTGCTCACCACGACGTGTGGCAGGAGCTCAGAACCTTGGACGAGCTGTTCGTGAAGCTGTTGGATAAGCGCATCCCGGACGTGGACCAGAAGAGCGTGGTGGTGCGAGTGACGTACACGGACACGTGGGACCCAACCGCCATCCCGTCGTACTTTCACAGCGTTGAGCTCAAGCTTGCTCCAGCCGTGCTCCAGGTAAGCCATACTGATGACTTAGTGGTGTGCCGTGTTCGGTGTTGACGCGTGAGAGTGCGTACGTGACTGTTCTCTAGGTGGAAGACGCAATCCTGTCGCATGTATATGCGCTGCTGAAGCCCATTACGGACGCGCTTAACGGTTCAGTTGCTTCGGGAACGCCGAGACCAGCGATTATGACCACAGCGAGGCAGGCGCCAATCCTATCAGCGGCGGAGCGCGATTGGTCGTCGCACTTTCGCAGTGCAGTCGAAGTGGTCATGCAGCGGAAGGTATTCATCGAAGAGCTCGTGCTGAGTGACGTACAACTGACGGTCACGGCGCGGGTGACGATCCCCGTGCTCAACAGTTTCGATGGGACACCACTGCGGTTTGGCGTCTCGCGGATGCGCAACGTGTTCACGTTCCCGGACCAGCTGCTTAAGGACCTTGCTGCCGACTACGTCGCCGACGCGATCGTTCGCTCGCCGATGCTTATCATGTCGCTCAACATTCTCGGGAACCCAGCGTAAGTGCTCTTTTCACCTTTCCCGTGACCATGTCGGCTCATAATGTGTCATGACTGAGCCATCTTGTGTGTGCTTTCGTTCAATGCAGAGGCTTCTTTCGCAACTTCAGTGTTGGCATCCGGAACCTGGTCGAGATCCCGCTGGCGGCCACGCGGGATGGCTACAACCCGTGGGTGCTCACCAAGGGCGTCGTGGGCGGCGTCGCGTCTTTTGTGGGGCACGCTGCCGCCGCGACGCTCATGTCGGTCTCGGGATTTTCGTACTCCATTTCGCGAACGATGGACCAGCTCACTCTCCCAAGCGGGCAGCTGCAAAAGCGTCGGTACCGACGGCCTACGCGCCTCGCATCAGGTCTCGCCGACGGCCTCGGTGCGCTCGGGTCGAGCGTCGTTGGTGCCGCAACTGGCGTGATCACAACGCCGATCGCCGTGTACAAAGAGCGTCAGCTGCAGGGCTTGGACCCTGGCGTCGGCAACGTGGTGAGTGGTCTCGGGATGGGTCTGGTGGGAGTTGTCGCGCGCCCCGTTGGCGGCATGGCATCGCTTATCTCGCTCGCGTCGGACGGCATCTTGTATGGCAGCGGCATGGGCGAGACGCGACTCCCGTTCGAGAAGACGGACTCGGTGCTGTTCGACGCGCGGCCGAACGAGCTGCTCCGGTACAAGCTCAAGGTGCTGCCCGACGCGGTGGGCACGCTCGTGTACGCGCATGGCGTGTGGGTCGACCCGGTCTTGAGCGTTCTCATTGTGCCCAGTGATGGACTGCACTACATCGAGCCCAAGCAGCAGGACAGGGGTTCAATCGATGAGGAGCTGCGCAAGTTGGTCAAGCGCGAAGACGAGCAGCACGCCCTGGTCGCCATGACGCTCGTGTGCTCGAGCACGCACCTGTTCATCGTCGGGCACAGCGGCGAGCAGCAGCAGGTGGTGCTCGCGCGCTGCGCACTGCTGTCTGTCCAAGCCATCGAGGAGAGCCTGATCGAGCCGATGGTGCTGGACCTGGGCGTCAACACGGACAGCGCGCGCGTCGAGTGGCTGCGGCTGCGGCTCGCGCCCAGCCAGCGCCGCCGCGTCAGCAACCAGCTTCGGCTGTGGCTCGCCGACAGCAAGTAGGGCGCTCATAGAACCTGGCCAGGGCCTGGGGTGCAGGTGGCATCACTGCCATCGCTGTTGATACATTTGACACGCGACATGGTGGATTCCTCGCCCCATTATCGTCATATACTGAGTAATTTATGGCCGCCCATGTCTCCAACGTTGCCGTCAGCGTCTCTGTCGAGCAAGCGCCTTGCTCTCCAGGATCCGCGGGCCACAACCACGCGACCGTAGGCTCCGGTGTGTCACCTGCCTGCGCACCTTTCGTTGCGAGTTTCACATGCGGACGACGGCCGTCGCGCCGTCGCAGACGTAGCGTTGCAGCGGAGTTGCTGCCCGCGGCGGACGAATCGAGAACGCAGTGCACAGTAGCGTCAGCGTCAGCGCGGCTTTAACGAGGCGGACTGTGCGCCGTAGCGGTGCCCCGCTGAGCGCTCTATGGAGGTGTGAATACAGCGAGTGCGCCACTGACGGAGAGGAAGCAAGGCGTCATCTCAAATTTTTGGGTGCCGGCACGTGATACGCCACGTCACACATCACCTATCCTGCTCTTATAGAGGAAGATGTCGCGGTGACGAAAGGTCGGTCACAAACCTCAGCGGGCTAGGTTACCAAGCCATGCCAGCAACCAAGGGGCAGGGAGATACTTCTCCCTCTACAAGAGCTAGAAAGGACGGACCAAACCGTCACGAATGATCGTACGCTTCACTCATGACACCCCGTTCAAGTACAATTTTGAGCATAAACTATCGCTTTTTGTATCAGAATATTTCGAGTTAAAACTTTATACGACAGATACAGTAAGATAAATTCTGTATCAGAGCGAACCTATTGGTCTGAAATTACCCACCGCTCGCATCGCGGAAGACGACCAAGCGCACAGCATACGCGGCCACTTTCGCCATTCCGCGGAAACCCTCAAGCCGGGAAAGGACTTCTCCCCCCAATTGCTCCGTTCACTACCTCCTTACCGGGTTCAAGATGAGCGCCGAGGCCGCGGGCGCGCCCATCGCGGGCGACAGCAAGTGGATCGAGGAGCAGGCGGCCGAGTACGCGGACCTGGTGGGCAGCTTCGTCGAGTCGGTCGTGGACGAGGACACGGACGAGATCGTCGAGTACCAGCTCATTTGGGAGGGCGGCGACCTCGGCGTGGCGCTCACGACGCTCGAGGGCCAGGAGATGGGCGTGGCCGTGAGCCGCGTGACCGGCAAGGGCTTCCCGTTCGGCATTAAGAACGTCGGCCCGGGCGACCTGCTGCTGTCCATCAACCTGCGCGACACGACCAAGATGACGCTGGACCAGGTCGTGAGCTTTCTCCAGGTCTGCGACCTGCCGGCGACGCTGCGCTTCAAGAAGCTCTCGCCCGACACGTCGCAGGTGCCGATCCCGATCCCGCGGAAAAGCACGTACGTGATCACCAGCAGCAACCCGACGGGGCCGACGAGTCCGCAGGGGTCGGCGCCGCGGCCGTCCATGCCTCGCAGCTCCCAGCGCGGATTTGGCGGCCCTCCTCCTCCTCCTCCTGCGGCGGTATCAGCTCCTCCCGCGTCGGCGCCCGCTCCGCTACCCCATCCGGCGCGGTCGTCCATGCCGGCGCACAAGATCCCGTCCGACTTCCCGCCGCCCCCGCCGCAGCCGGCGCGCCAGAGCGCGTTCGCGAAGGTGCCGAAGAGCGTGCCGCATCCTACTGCACAGGCGCACCACGTGCCTTCCCCGGTCGCCGCCACGGAGCACTATACCGAGTCCGAGCCTGTGCCGGTGGAGGAGGCTGCGCCGTTCGTGCCGACTGCGCCCGCGACAGTCAAGAAGACCAAGTCGGTCAAGGAGCAGCAGCACCACCAAGAACAGCATCATGTCGAGCACCATGACCACGAGGAGCACTATGCCGTGCACGAGGAACAACCTCCTGCGCCCGTGACAACACCCGCGCAGCCGCCTCGGATCTCCCAGATTGATGGACTCGTGCTCACGACGGGCATGAACGACCTGGGTTTTGAAGAAGAGATGTCGGACCGCTCGAGCGACGAGGAGGAAGCCAACTTTGGCGAGTGGAAGGACGAGAGCTTCAACCACGAGGAGGAGGAGAGCAAGCAGGCCTTTGAAGTCTACGAAGCCGACGAGAGCCAGCTGCCGCAGACGCGCAAGAAGGCGAGCTCGAGCGTCGCCATGCTGGGCCACTTCTCGATCCAGACCAACGCGGACGCGATCCCCATCCTGCCGGACTCGGAGGAAGCGACTGGCATTGGTTTGGTTGACAACGTTGAGGTTCCGAGCCACAAGCCATCGCCTGTCGGGCACCCTGTGCGGTCCATCGAGATGCCACCGGCATCGCCAGTGCACGATGATGCCCCCCGCGAATCGGTTCGGATGACGATGGACGGCGGCGCGGAGCCGATGATGAAAAGCCACCCGATTGGCACGCTGCACGAACTGTGCGCCAAGGGCAACTTGCGCGGCGTGGTCCAACACTTCCGCGTGCAGGGACCCGACGAGCTGATCAACCGCGAGCCGAACCACGGCCAGACGGGTCTCCACCTCGCCGTCAAGAGCGGCAACGTGCAGCTCGTCAAGCTGGTCCTCGACCAGTACAAACCGATCGACGAGCTGATCAACATTGAAGACGACAAGGGCAACACGGCGCTGCACTTTGCCGCGACCAAGAAGCCCGCGATGGTGCACCTCTTGCTCGAGGCCGGGGCGAGCGCGAACGTGAAGAACAGCCGCAAGCTCACGCCGCTCATCATTTCCGTGATCACGGCCAAGACGGACGAGATCATCATTCCGCGCATGCTGCTCAAATACGGCGCGAACCCGAACGACATGCACGAGAGTCACACGGTGATCCACACTGCGATCTCTCGAGGCATGCTGCACATTGCCGGCGCGCTCGTGCGCGCGGGTGCCAAGATGGACGTCGAGGACGTCGAGGGCAAGAACGTGTTTGAGAAGCTGAACCGCAAGTCGATCAAGTTCCTGCTCGGCCACATTTACTTCCCGCCGACGCACATTACGGAGAAGGAGCGGCAGGCGTGCATGCTGTGCCACAAGAAGTTCAAGTTCGGCGTCCGCAAGTACAACTGCACGCACTGCGGACGGCTCGCGTGCGGCGAGTGCGCCGCGGTGTACGTCGAGATGGTCAAGTTCCCCATGGGCTTCCCGGGGCGCATCCGCCGCGGGGCCGGCAACCACGACGAGAAGCGCGTGTGCAAGACGTGTTTCAACGTGTTCAAGGAGCGCGAGGAGCAGCCTGAGAAGGCGCAGGAGTCGCGCTTCATGAACCGCATCATTGGCGTCGAGTGGGACGAAGTTAACCCCGACAAGCTGCAGAAAGCGCGCGGCGCCGGCCGCCGCGGCGAGAAGGTCTAGACGACGCTGCGATTTGAATTCGATTCGATGCATACCTCTGTGTACCGGATACTGGCAAGAGGGGAACGTAGAGGTACCTCCTGACGCAGCCCACTGACATGCTTACGCTGTATTGAACATGGTGAGGCGGACACCCTCCGAGATAGAAAGATACACCGGATTGCATTCGTATGCGTCCGATCTCACGCTTTTGGCGTGAATAAGTCAGCGAAGGTGGCGATCCCACTCGCGCGAGTTGACATTACTCACCTGTGGCCTATACATCCAGTGCAGTACACAGTAGTAACACCGACGCAACGAGTTTACAAGGGCCTCGAGCGGCAGTGTACCGGTGTATGCACCGCAAGCAGCACCAGCATCGTCACATACAACGCGAGACCATCGAACGCGGGCATCGCAGCAGTCCCAGTATCCAGGATAGTCGCGGTGCCGGCGTTGTCGTTCGCATCCGGATTGCGCGGAAAATGTGGGACCAAAAACCCAACCGTGTCGTGTTGTGACAAAAATGAACGACGGGTTTTCCAGGTTCGGCCTGAAAATGGATTGTGATTGACTAAAACCCAAAATAATTCGACGAAATTTTGTGTACCAGTTCAAATCGAGCGAGAGCCGGAAAGGGTACGGCAACGACCACCACGTCAGACTTGGGCTTCTTATTCGCGCAAGTGTGTGTCGCAGCTGCCTAAAGTTGTGTTTTTGCAGAAAATTATCGCCCCAAATTGATTTTGAAAGTGCAGGACGGGCGCAACACTTTCAATTTTCCAGTTGGCGCCCACACAAGCGCTACTCATGGAGCAACAGGCACGGCGGGACTGACGCGAATACAGTGGATACCGATACCGGTAGTTGGCGCGCTGGGCGCTGCTCTCAGCGCCGGCCACTGAAGACCACGGAACCGGAAAGTGTAGGGTCGGGCCGACTGGAGTGCCACCACTACGGTACTGTACAGTATTATAAAGCCGCTGCCGTCGCTCAGGGTTCAACGCGCCAACAATCGACATGTTTTTCAGTGGGGGTGAGCCGAAATGGCGACATTCGCATTCTTTCCATTTTCTATTCGCTGCCGCTTGCCACCAGCCGGCGATCGGCGGCAAATTCCCGACAAGAGGAGCGTTGGGCGATGTCCCACCTTTTATTACCGGTAGTTCACCCACCGGTCAAATCTCTTCGATCATTGAACGAGCTGTAAATTTACACGCTGATACTGTACTGTACAGTATCCAGTGTCTCTCCGTGCTGAGCGCGTGAATTTCTCACGGAAGAAGAGGCGACCGCAAAGTTTCGGCACTCCGAACTGGTTGTCTCCATGTACAGTACGGTACTGTATTATTCTAGCAGTTTCGATTCGCAGATGAGATTCTCACCAGATTCAGACACATCGTTATTATTCAGCTACAACGCTGTTATACTGTAGCAACAATGGCCATACTGTACCTACCCTCCGCCAACAAAAGCAAACCGTGAACGTGACAAAATAATGCATTCGGCATCTTGGCGGCAACACATTTCGCCAAAATGGAGATTCACCATAATGCTGGATTCTGGCGTTTCTTATTTGAAAGGGATCATAAACTTTGGTCTGAATTGAAAAGCGAGATACAAAAAGCGACAGGGAGAGGGAGGGCGGCTAGGGTACAGAACATACCGTTGTGTAAGTACCGTACTGTACTGTACAGTACAACTGCATGACTCCAGTGCGAGAGAGAGCGAGAAGCGAATGCAAACGAGAGACGGGACAATCCGCGAAAGAGTCAAGCACAACCCTGACCCCACCTCCACCGGCGTTCTTATCCGCCCTCATCGATTGGCTGAAAACACTTTCGGCTTCCATCTGATTGGCGGGAAAGCTGAAACGAAACCGACAAACCCGCCCATGGCAAAAACCCAGTCACCCGCCCGTCTTGACCCATGGGTCGGGTCTTTTTGCCGTTCTTTTCCGCAGGCGGAATGCTCCAGGTCAAGTCAGTTCTGGTTTCCTGTGGCGAAACGCCGGTCAAAGCTCGCTCGCTGGTCGGTGTCGTGCGCTTGTTTCTCGCTCGATCCAACGTTCGATCGACGCCTCCAAGCCGCCTCGGTCGCTTTCCGCTCGTCAGTCCGTCTCCTACGCTTCCCGGCGCCGTCGTTCGTTCCGCGCGGCGTTGTCTGGAGCCCGAGATACGCTAACGACAAGCGCGCCACTCGCAAACCGACTCACACCGTCCGTTCCCGTTCATTCGGCGAGCGGAAACACTCCCTCCCGCCGTCGGCCACCGTATCGGCGCTGTTATTACTCCTGAGCGTCAACTGTGGACGAACACCGCGCGTGCAGACGCAAGAGTGCGGGACGCGGCTTCTATCTCATCGGTCGCATAGACACCGGCCATTGCGCGCAGTTGTCACACAGGACAAGCGGCGCGTCATAGATCCGACGGGGACGCAGTGCGATTATTAGTAGCGCTCGACCGGCTCCGACCTTCGCGTATTCTTCCAAGGGCGGACACCAGGGCGACTCGATTGATAGATCGCCTTCCTTCTTCCCCTCCAAGCGCCAGCGCTTACCCGACCGGTACATTAGATAGTAGAAGATGGCGCCCAACACGAGCAGCAGCGGCGGCGACGTGTGCGTGGAGGACTCGCGCTCGGCGCTTGCGCTGGACGCGTTCGACGCCGGTTCGCTCTTGTCGACGGCGGCAACAAATGCCAAGCGCGCGGACGTGGTCATTTTCTTTGACTGGGGTAAGTCTGGAGACCATTCATTGCTCGCGACTGATGGCCCCTCGGAACGCTCACGACCCTGTTCTTCTATTGTGATCGACAGACGACACTTTGATGGCGTCGTCGGCGATCGCTAAGCTGGGTCTGTGCCCCAAGTACATTAACGAGAAGCCCGAGATCCCGATGGACGTGCTGGCCGAGCTCAAGGCGCTCGAGGAGTCGGTCGTCCAGTTGCTGGAGGCCGCCGTCGGGTACGGCCGCGTGGTGATCGTGACGGCCGCGGAGAGCGGCTGGGTGGAGCTGTCGGCGTCGCTGTTCATGCCGCGCGTCGTGCCGTTCCTGAACACGCAGATCAAGGTCGTGTCGGCGCGGTCCACGTACGAGTACCTGTACCCGGACTGCCCGCGGCGGTGGAAGATGGAGGCGTTCAACCACGAGGTGTTTCCCGTGTGGGAAACGTACGACGACGACGACTCGGCCGTCCCGCAGCACGTGATTTCGCTGGGCGATGGCCCGACGGAGCGCGAGGCGCTCATCAACGTCAAGATGCAGGCCATGGACGCGTGCCACGGCAAGTCGATGAAGTTCATCACGTACCCCAAGATCAGCGAGCTGCGGCTCGAGGTCGAGCTGATCCTGGCCAACATCGAGCACCTGTGTACGCACGAGGGCGACCTCGACCTGCAGATCACGTGGGAGATGCTCAACGGCTGCGCCTAGAGCGCCGAACCGGGACCGAGAGAGCGCCGATCGCCGAGCCTGCTGCACTTGTCATGTGCGCGGCCGCGGCGGCGCTCGTTCGCTGTTGATTATGGATATTTGCTTCAAACCCTCCCCTCGACCGCCGCGCATGCTGTATGTAGAGTATCCTGAGCCCAAAAAGAGAGAAAAATGTTGCCACTGTTTTCGCCATTCGCGGCGGCAGAACGGGGGAGGGAAGCGCATGAAGCCGAGAGAGGAGAGGAAGAGGAAGAAGCCGCGCCGAGGTCTCCAATCCAAGGTCGCGCGCGTGAACAGACTACTAGATGGACAAACGAAAGCTGTCGCGAGCATGAACGAAGACGATGCCATTCAAAAAGACCCAGAAAATAAATTATATAGACCCGTTCGTTGATGAAGGCTTTGTGCTGTTCATTGCGTTGGTGTTGCATTGTTAGCGACCAAATTCAATCCGCATACAGCCCGAAGACGACGCACGTGGCCCAAATGTGTTGCTAGTCGACAAGTCACAAGGCCACACACTCCTTAGTATTACACCAGCCATTGCCAGCAAAGCGACGACAGCAAGGCGTACACTGTTGAAGGTGGCCGACGCGTGGTTGTCGTTGTCGTTGTCCCAGAGGCAGCGCGAGGTGATGCGCACGTCCTGCAGGCGCTGCTGGCCCACGAAGGTCTGCACGAGGATCTTGTAGCGCGGGAAGTGGTACTCGGCGCTTATGCGCGCGCGCACGGCGTCCGCGACGGCCGTGGCCCATGCCTTGCACTCGCCCTCGTCGAATTCCTTGCCCTCCAGCTCCTTGGCCAGGCACTCGCCGATGATGCGGCACACCTTCTTGCGCCGGAACCTGCCGAGGCAGTCATATGCAGAATGAGAACATTGGCGCGTTGTGCTGGGCTACAGTGCGGTCGATGGCGCACCGCTCGTCCTCGGTCGGCGCCATGATGTAGGTGGGCATGACCACCTTGATGACCTGCGCGCCGCGGCCCGAGGCGACGACATCCGCGTCCGCCATGGCTGGTCGACTCGGAGGTGAAGAACTGGGACTAGATTATACTCGAGGGACTCTACTCTTGGAATTGGAGCTAGGAAGCGGCTTTCATCTCGGAGAACGCGACGCTTGGGACGCCGACCGGTGGAGCCGCGCGAGCGCTAAAGAGACGCTGCATCATGCTGAGCAAGAGTCACAATAGTTAGACGACAACAAACCGAGCCGCTCCATATCCACGGAGCTGTCACGTTGGCGGCAGTTGTGGTCGCCACAGCACCAACCCACGCAGACCGACGATGACGATGGGGACGGCCAAGCTGACGCTGGAAAATAAAAAGACACGTCTTGTATTTTCATTTTCCGATGGGCTTTGTTTCTGATCACCATTTCTTGGATGCCGGCCGCTGCTTCCTCCTCCTCCTCCTCCTTCGCGGACTTTACGGCTAGACGGCTGCCGACGGAGAGAACGAGGCGCTTGATGACAGATCTCGATCACCAACCTGGTTCGCTCCTCCCACCGGCACCTGGAACCGTCGAAGATCAGCGGACGAGACGAGGAGACGAAGACGACGCGAGCGTGGTGGCGGTTACGACAGACACACTAGCACTTAGTGGTTGGCGAGCGCGGCGACGAGCGCCTGGTGCACGTCGAGGCCGACCTGCGCATCGAACTTCTCCTGCGAGCCCTCGGCGGCGGCGGCGAGCGCGGCCTGGTACTTCTTGAGGCCGGCCTCGGCCTCCGAGGCGTCCACGTCCTCGAGCTTGACGAGCTCGGCGCAGGTAATGTCCGTGACCGAGTTGGCGTGCGTGAGCGCGAAGCCGCCGGCCGTGAAGAAGCTCTGCACGTCCTTGTCGCCGTCCACGTGCACCTTGATGACACCCGGCTTGAGCTGGGAGATGATGGGCGTGTGGCGCGCCGTGACGCCGTACTCGCCCTCGACGCCGGGGATCTGCACGAGCTCCACCTCGGCGTTCTGGTAGAAGGCCTGGTAGGGCGTCGTCAGGTTGAGCGTGACCTTGGTGGCCGTGGCGGCCGCGCCCTCGGCGGCGGCGGCGCGGCGCGCGGTCGTGTGGAGCGCGCGCGAGGCGAAGCGAGAGGTCGCGGACAGCATGATGAAGGCAGGCGGCTTCTTGTGAGGGGGAAGGAAGGAAGCAAGTCGGGCTGGCAGTATTAGCGGCGGGGAAGGCAGGAGCGCGGCCGGGTCATGGCGAGGGAAGGGGGGGGAGGGGAGCGTGGGGTGGGGCGGAGCTCTTCGCCAATGGGCGGTGCGAGTTTAACACGTAATTACGCAGGATTTTTACGAAGTTTTACTTATGAATTGGACACGTATGAATGTTGTCCAAGAAACGACAATTTACGTATGTAAGAATTGTGACATGACATTCACATGAGGGAGTGATCGCTTTGGTTGGTTGCATGGAGCTGCCGCATGAGACGGGATGAGCCGCGTTCTTGCTTCGTGACGAGCATGTTATCATACCTGGGGTGCAGGTAGTGCTTTGGTGCGTTCTACTGTATCGGGTCGAGTTGATCGATTCAAGTTGAAGGCAGTCCTGTATTACATTAGCGAAAGTATACATGCGGGGAGGCGTAGCGTTCCCCGCTGTGGAATGGGACAGCCGCCGCTTGGGAACACGCTCCGTGGTGAGCCCGACATGACCGGGACTCGCGCGCTTTCGGATGCTCCGGTGGTGGTGTGTGCTATCTCGTTGCTGATACGATCCGACAGTCGTAACGACGGGCGCGCTCCTTTTGAAAGGCGGTCTTCGTGGACGAGCACGATGGCCGCGAGAGAATTGACGTGGAAGAAAAGTATACAGGACCTTCGAAGGCGCCTTGAAACGAGGTTGGGCTTCAAGCCGGCCGCCAGGGCGAGGTCGAATCATCGCCAGAGACTGGCTGGCTTACTTGCGCGAGTGGTGCGAGCCGTTCGCCGCTGTGTTGGCGCTGGCGGCGCGCGCCGCCTCGGCCCTGGCGATGAACTCGTCCTTGTTGAACGCCGCCTTAGGGTGCTTGTTCGTGTAGTGCGCCTCCAGCGTCTTAATGTCCGGCGAGGAGCTCTGTTGCGGCCACCACACAGAGAAAAGGTGAGAACTTATACTAGGCACAAAGGTAAGCAAGGCAGACTGCGAGTGTACCATGCAGATCGTGCACGTGAAGTTAAGGCGCGCGACCAGTCGGCTGGCCGTGCCGGCCTTGCCGCCGCCCATGTTGCGCTGCGCCTTGAGCTTGTCGTCCAGCTCCTTGGCCGTGTGCTTCTTGAACTTAGCCTTGCCGCCCATCCTGTCTGTCGGTGCTTGGGAGTCGAGGGTCTGCTGGGTGCTTGGGACTGTCGTCAAGCGGTCGAGGCTGAGGAATTGGTACACTGAGCGCCGCGCTTTGGTTCCTTCCTTCCTTTCTCGATGCTGCTGTTCTCTTCCACCTGCGAAACAAACGCCACCAGCCAATTCCTTCCTGCCTGTGATCTCAGATTTTCTCAGATCTCAACCCAGAAGTACCAGTCGATTTACCGGTATCTTTCGGTTATACTTTATCATTTGGTTATACCGGTATATCTCGGCTGTACCGATATTTCATCAACGATGAGTGGCGTCGACTTGAAGAACGCAATATTGAACATGGACGCGGCTTACGTCCTGGTGGAACGCTCGCCGTGCCGGACGTAAGCAAGCCTGATCACTGTCAAGCCCCGAGGACTCTCGATCCTTTCGATCTCCCAGGCACCCAGGCACCAGGCACCCAGGCACCCAGGCACCCAGGCACCCAGGCTCTCAGTCGTTCTAGTCGCGACACGCTGGCTGCTCACTTCTCGACGCGAAAGAACCCGCCAACACCTCTCTGCAGCCCCCTTCTCACCCCGTTTAACACCCGCAATGGTCAAGATCGTTCCTGGTAGCGACGGCAAGCCGCTGAACGTGCTCGAGTATGAGGAGTACGCGCGCGAGTACCTGCCCAAGAACGCGTACGACTACTACGCGTCGGGTGCGGACGACATGGTGTCGCTGCGCGAGAACCGCGACGCGTTCAAACGCCTGATCCTGCGCCCGCGCGTGCTGCGCGACGTGTCCAACATGGACACGAGCACGACGCTGCTGGGCGAGCGCATCAGCACGCCTGTGTGCGTCGCGCCCTCAGCCATGCACCGCATGGCGCACCCGGACGGTGAGATCGGCAGCACCTCCGCCGCCGCCAAGGCCGACACGTGCTACATCCTCAGCACGCTCTCGACCACGAGCCTTGAGGTGAGTCGATCCACGCTCGCCATGCCGTTCGTGTAAGGGATTCATTGAGTATCGATGGGGCCTTGTCGTGTTGCTATAGGACGTCGCCAAGGCCAACGGCGATGGTCTGCGCTGGTACCAGCTCTACGTCTTCAAGGACCGAGGTGAGATCACGACCAGTGCTATCACACGCAAGTAAATCACATATACTAATCGATCGATGATTGGCCAGACATTACGCGCGAACTCGTGCGTCGCGCCGAGGCGGCGGGCTACAAGGCCATCGTGCTGACGGTAGACACGCCCATGCTGGGCCACCGCGAGCCTGACGTGCGCAACCACTTCAGCCTGCCCAAGCACCTGCAGCTGGAGAACTTTGCGCACATTGGCGGCAAACACGCGCGCGGCGTCGAGAGCCTCAAGGACTCGGGCCTGGCCGACTACGTCGCGACGCTGTTCGACCTGACGCTCAACTGGAAGGACGTCGCGTGGCTCAAGAGCATCACGCGTCTGCCCGTGGTCGTCAAGGGCGTCATGACCGGCGAGGACGCCGCGATCGCCGTCGACATGGGCGTGGACGCCATCCTGGTGTCCAACCACGGCGCGCGTCAGCTTGACGGCGTGTCGTCGACCATCGACGCGCTCCCGGAGATTATTCGCGCTGTCAAAGACCGCGCGGAAGTGTACCTCGACGGCGGCATTCGCCGCGGTACTGACGTCTTCAAGGCGCTGGCGCTCGGTGCTCGCGCTGTCTTCCTCGGCCGTCCGGTCCTCTTCGGCCTCGCGCACAGTGTAAGCTCAGCGTTTCTCTACGTGATATGGGGTTCAAGTGATATCGCTCTAACCGAAGCGAGTGTGTGTATCCATCGCAGGGCGAGGAGGGCGTCTCGAACGTGCTGAAGATCCTGAACGACGAGCTCAAGCACGCCATGCTGTTCGCCGGCACGGCCTGCCTCGCCGACATCAAGTACGTCGCCCGTCGCTTTGCTCTGTACCCTTTCTGTACAGAGTTCGTGACTGACCAATTGCTCCCCTTGTGGTGTGGCACCATTAGCGAGTCGTACGTGCGCCGCGGCCTCCCGTCGCACCTTTGAGTGCACCGTGTTGAAGTTGAAGCCGAATCTTCTTTCCTCTTTCCTGGCATTTTCAGCCAATGCGATGAGCGTATGCGATGGCAAATACGTGTTATAAGCGAATCAAAGCGCTTTAGTGATTCTAAATGTCTCCAGATTGGTTGAAATCCTTACTTTATGATTTTTTGTGCAAAAATAAGAAAAAAGGACCGACTTACAGAGGGAAAACGGCAACTTTCCCTGTTTTGCTCATTCCCCAAAAAGCAAAAAGGTCAAGAAAGGACGTGGGCGAGCATGGCGGAAGGACTGACGCTCAAGGGCTGGAAGGTGGGCAAGAAGCTCGGCGCGGGCGCCTGCAGCGACGTCTATGAAGGTACGGAGCGCTGTCCTACAGTATTCGTTTGTCTGTTTTGTGTCTCGCGGACCCTTGACGATGATCTGGTGTGTGTTATTGCGGCAACAGCGGAGCCAGTGGTGCCGTTGGCCGGGTCGGACGCGCGCGGCCGCACGTTCGTGATCAAGGTGTCGCCGCTGCCGCAGATTCCGGCTGCCAAGCTCAAGAACAAGAAGCGCAAGAAGACGCTGGCCGAGCGCCGCGCGGACGCGCTGTACGCGGAGCACTTGCTGTACAAGAACCACCTGCGCGACCACCCGGGGATCCCGTTCGTGCCCGCGGGCGCTTACGGCGAAGACAAGGTACGGCGGGAGTGGTTAATACACCGGAAGAGTGTTGGTCAATTCTGTTGGTCAACGCGGTGTGGCTGTAGGGGTTCCGGTTCTTGGTCATGGAGCGCCTTGGTCGCACGCTGGAGGCGGTGCTGCGCGAGAATGGGCCGATCCCCTCGGCGACCGCCGCGCGCTTGGGCTACGACATTGTAAGCCATATCTGCTGCGTACTGGTGGTGCGAGATGATGTCATACTGAGTGTGAATCGTGGTGACTCTTATTGCTTACAGCTCGAGACGATCAAGCACATGCACGTGAACAACATCCTGTACGTGGACGTCAAGCCCGAGAACTTCATGCTGGACCGCGAGACCGAGAGCCGCGTCTACTGCGTGGATTTTGGCATTTCGGATCGGTATGTGATGGCGACGGGCAAGCACAAGGAGCACAAGGTGGGCGCCGTCGTCGGCACGCCGACGTTTCTGAGTCTCAACTGCCACAACGGCGCCAGTACGTGTTAGATTTGCGCAATGGCTTTGGGTGGCGACATTCCGCGAAGATGTACTGATTTCTAACGATCCATTTGATACCACAGCCTCCAGCCGCCGTGACGACATTGAGTCGTTGCTGTTCGTGCTGCTCTACCTGATGCGAGGCGACCTCCCGTGGCAGGATGCATCGAGCGACGCCGATGGCGCCAGCGTAAAAAAGAGCACGACGATTGCGAGCTTGTGCGCAACGCTTGCTAGTGGATGGAGCGACATGCTGCAGAACATTCGCGAGTGCGGATTCGAGGACCGGCCGGACTACGACTTTTTCGAGCTGCAATTCGAGAAGCTTGCGCAGGGGCAGGTCGGATCCTCAGGGCCGTTTCAATGGGGAAACGGGAACCATCGGACTGCCACCTCAGTAAGTAATGTCTCGGAAGATTATTGCTGTTGCTGTTGCCCGATGTTGGAAGCTTACATGTGTGTAAACATGCAGGCATCAAACGGTGGAAGGAAGACTACCACATTGAGCGCGACGAAGCGCTCCGTGACCGCGAGTCCAGAACCTAAGCGGGCCAAGAGCGGTGCTAGCGCGCAATCCGAGACAACGACGAAGACAGCCACCACCAAGGCTGTGGTGATGAGTATTAGTCGACCTGGTAGAGTTGGTGCCCAGTCTGCAAGCAACAAAAAAGCAGCTCGAAAGTCGAAACCGCAAGCGGCGGAGAGCGCACTCGAGCAGTCCAGCGAGAGCGATGAAGCTGACAACGTCAAAGTGCTGAGCACTGCACCCCGAGTTGATCCTGACCGTCGCCAAAAGGCCGTCCAGAAAGCGCTTGCTGGCGCCGCTGCCGCCAAAGCCGCTGCGAAACGAGCGGAAAACGGATCCGGGCGTACCTATAACCTGCGCTCGGCGTCGTCGAACGGGTCTAGCTAATTGCGGCAATCGGTCAGTTGTTTTCTCGAGCTCAGGCTGGCGCGTTTCACCGTCCGGCTCCACACGGTTTCGGTCGTCCCGTGTGTGCTCATGCATTTGCCAAGATTGGTCAGTTGACTGCGCGAGCGACCAACTGAAGGAGACGCTGCTGGAATTGATTGCAACTAAGTAATCCGGTAAAAAGCTCATCTTTGAGCGGTGTATAGACGGAATACACTAACTGACGTAACAACTTGCTGCCAACAAGTGGTCGGGCGTTTGCTTGGGTGTTCTGTTCTCTATAATTAGGTCAACCGCTGGAAGCGGCTTTATCATCGACAGCTATCCTCATCACCTTACCCCGGCGCCATAGCAGCGTTTAAAGAGGCGGGGCGTGCGAGGTGGCGAGCAATGGGCTCCTCGATGCTGCTAGTGTTCGCGAAGAAGGTGATGAGTGCCTGGGACGCCGTGCAGGTCGAGCTGCACGGCCAGTACTCTCCGGAGCGCCTGCGGGTGCGGCACGACTACGCCGCGGCCAACCTCTCGACCGCGAGAACCGCCTGTGTGCTGGTGGCAACGTCCGTGCCTTCGCTTGTGGTGATGGTGCTTTTGGGCGCGCTACCGCTGGCACCACCCGAGCTTGGCCCCAACGGGAACATCGTCTTCTGGATCCGCTCGGCTGCAATGGCTGCCATTTTCTCGGCCGCGTACATCGCGTTGATGCGCATGGTGCTACCAGAGATCCCGTTGTCGCGCGTCAAGATCGTTGTCGTCTCGATAATCGCCACTCTCGGTGACAAGCTCTTCGGCTACGCGCTGTCACTCGCTGTTGAGTTCCCCGTACCATTCAGTATCGCGCTCGAGTCGCCCTTTTGGTGGAGCCTCATGACGCTCACGTTGGCGCCAAGCATTCTTCGGTTTGCTCGAGAACAACCGAGGGGAAGAGCGGCACTGCGTGACTGGGCCACGCTCAACATCCTCATCACGTCGCTTGTATTCATCTATCCGCTGTGCAACTACCTTTTCGCTACTGCCTCGGCGTCGTCTACTACAGCACAGAGCGCGCTGGCGCTACTCCTGGTTGTCGTCAAGATCGCGTACAAGAACGCGTTCAACCACTCCTTGCGCGCGACCAGAGCTGAGGGCGCATGTCGTCACGTTCCACGTCGAGATCTTCAGCTCGCTGTTCGTGGCGTTCAGCATGCAGAATGCCAACTCGTACTCGACGCTCGCGCTCCTCATGCTCATCAACTTCGCGCATGCGTGCGCGATGCTGTATGAGGTAAATCACTCTGTTCAAGCGTTGGAAACTCTCGAACGCAGCTTGACGGCGGGAGGATCTCCGCTCCATAGCTGCATAGACCGAGCTGTTCATATCCTAGACCAGCGTTCGCTCCGACGTGCTTGGCGCTCGACGAATCTCCAGCGCTCGCAGTCAGCCAGGAATTGTCGAAGAGTCGGCGATGCCGACGTGGATACACACGCAAGCACCACCGATCCAGTTCGGGTATGCCTGCAGCGATTACGGCAGAGCGGATGGCGTCACAAAGTTGCATCTCTCGGCCCCCAAGTCAAGACAGCGACTGGTCCGTCACCTTCACACCCTCCAGTCTCCTTGTTGTCAGGAGCAGGCACTACGTCAGCCAGAGTTGATGGCGCACAAGACGACGTTGGTGACGGCAAGGGCCACCTTGGAGTAATGATGGGCAGCAAGAGCAACAGAGTCCGGCCGCTTTCGCCGGCAGCAACGGCGGCTGAAGACGCGTATGTGGCGAAGGTGCTGGCGCTGCTCCACCTGACCGAGTTCGCGGTACTGACCGAGTTCATCGAGGTGGTCGTCCCAGTCGCCTACGGTAAGACGACACGCAAGGGATGTTGATCTGTGATTGATGCAAGCCCTACCGACAGTATCCCACTGACACGACGCGAGTTTGCTGCTTCGTTATCGCCATCAACAAGGAATGTACATGGTCGTGGTGTCGCGGCTGCCGAACCGCGCGTACCACGTACAGCTCGCCGACGTCGACGGCGACAAGCTCGTCGGCAACTTGCAGAAGCTGCTCATCTACGCGTTGTTGGAGCTGCTGTCGCTCGTGTTGCTCAACTGGATGCTCCGACGGCGCGTGCGGCTCTCGCCGATCGCGCAGCTGGCGTTCGTGCTCGAGACGCGGTGGCTGACGGTGCAGTGGGAGCTCATCCCGTGGATCGCCTTCTTCGTGCAGACGTCGTTATATCACTTCGGTGGGTGCGCGCTTTGCTTCTTCTTCTTCATGTCGTTTTACTGCTCGTGGATTTGGCTCTTGTTGGGTTGTCGTGGCACCGCTTAACGCCGCTGAATCTCCCCAGATACACCAAGCTGAGCTCCTTCTGGAATGGGTTTTGTGGTGTCTGCAGGCTTTGACTACAGCTTCCAGTTCGCGTGGCTTCACAAGCAGTGATTAGCTATACTGCTTGATTAAAGCATCTCCCTTTTGGAGACGTCGGACATCACCAAAGACATCTCCACGAAAAGCAATAGATCGACGGCCGGAGGTATCGAGTGAGGAGCTGGCAAGCTAATGGGTAAGCAGTCATGCCGCACACATCGTATTTCCAGTCCTCATTCCACATCGACATGTTTCCGCGTGCTTGCCACTCTATTTCCAGCGGAAACCGTCGTGGAAGCAACGCTACCACGCAGCCTTGTGTCAAGACGTCGCGCTTGGGTCATCCGGCAGTTAGAATCGCTGGGAAGGCTGTCGAAGGTGCGAAGTGGACGCACAAGAAGCAGAACACGAGCGACAGTATGGTCCACGACACCCCAAGAGCTCTCGTGCGTCGGCTGCTGAGCGTATGGGATGCCCTGCAGGTCGAGCTCCATGGTCAATACTCACGCGGACACCTGCTAATGCTGCGTGAGTACGTCTCCACCAAGCACTCGGCCGCGCGAGTCGCGAGTTTGCTGATTGTGACGCCGCTGCCGTCACTAGGAGTGATGCTGCTGTTCGACACGCTCCCCCTCGCTCCACCTTCGCTTGGCACCAATGAAAATGTTGGATTCTGGATCCGGTCGACCGCGGTGAGCTTCCTCTTCGCTGTCGCTTGCGTCATCCAGACGTGTACGATGTGCCCGCAGATGACCATGTCGCGTGTCAATATCGTCGCTGCGGTTGTCGTCCCGACGATCGGCACCCAGCTCTTCGGCTACGCGCTGTCACTGGCCATCGGGTTCCCCGTGCCGTTCAGCCTCGTGCTCGAGTCGCCGGTGGGGTCGTTCCTGCTGATGAGTGTCATGGCTCCCGGCGTTCGCCGGTTTATTCGCTCAAACCCCACCGCAAAGCCAGCGCTGCGCGACTTGAGCGACGTCAGCACGCTAATCAGTTCGCAGCTATTGGTCTACCCGCTGTGCAACTTCCTGTTTGCGAGCGCACAACCGAGAGTGCAGCCAGCGGTGGCACTACTGCTGAGCGTCGTCAAGGTCGCGTACAAGAACGCGTTGAACCGCTGCGTGCGCGAGCAGCCGGACCTGAAAGCACCGATGGTGAATTTCCACGGGGAGATCTTCAACTCGCTGTTCGTGACGTTCAGTATGCAGAGCGCGACCTCCTTCACGACGGTCGCCGTGCTGACTCTCGTCGACTTCTTACACGCGTGCTCTACGTTGTATGAGGCCGACCGGTCACTCCAAGAGCTGGAGGCTCTGGAGAAAGACTTGGTGAAAGAGGGACGGGCTGTTCACGGTACTAACACCGTCGTTGATCGAGTGAGCGCCATCCTAGAGCAGCGGGAACCCCGTGCAACGCCTAGTTGTCGCTCTATCAACGCTATGCCGACCTCGAAGCGGTCGTGGCTGAAACGTGTGCGGGACTACACCCGGCGAAACAAAGTGGTAGTGTTGCGTCCTATCGTGGCGTCGAGTAGTCCGCCTCCGCTGTTCGTGTCTGACTCAGTGAGTCCACAAGCAACAACTACGATGCCACCTACCTCTCCAGTTGCCGACCGGACGCTGGGAGCAACCAGCGACATCGGGGAACCTGTGACTGAAGGTACTTCTACGCCAGCAGGGTTGTCAAAGACCGCTAAGCGGAATGTGGTCATCCCGGCAACTTCACTGACAGCAACCGCAGTGGAGGACGCATATGTCGCCAAGGGATTGGCGCTGCTCCATCTGACGGAGTTTGTGGTGCTGACCGAGTTCGTCGAAGTCGTCGTCCCTGTTGTGTACGGTAAGGAGCGCCATCGAACACTCGCGGTGACCACACTTGACTGATTCAGCCTTGCATCAATGCGCCGCCACCAACAATGTCGTCTAGGGGTATACGTGGCCGTGATCTCGCGACTGCCGAACCGCGCGTACTCCACCAATCTATCCGACAAGGAGGACGCCACAAATGTGGACGGTACCTTGTCGAGGCTGCTCGTCTACGCGTTGCTGGAGCTGGCCTCGCTCTTCCTGCTCGACTGGATGCTTCGCCGCCGCATGCGATTCTCCCCACTCGCGTAGCTCGCGTCCGTGCTCGAGAGCCGCTGGCTGTTCGTGCAGTCGGGTCTCGCCCTGTGGATCTTTTACATGGCGCAGACGACGCTCTACCACTACGGTGCGTGCGTTTCCCTGCCGTCGTTGGCATGGGGCACACGGTCATCTAACGCGGAGCTCACTCCTGTCATTGGCGGTGCGTCTAGGATTCGACTACACCTTCCAATTCGCATGACTTCACGAAAAGCCGTGACGTCGCCTGTGATCGCTGTTGGTACTAGTAGTACCGTCATCACCTTGTAATTTTGTGTTGGCGCGAGTGGTTAATCACTTCAAGTACTGAATTAACGATAATCCATATTGGGGAATGTTTTGGTTTGGGCAGTACCGTCCGCGCTAGTTTGGGTACTTCGCCGAGGTTGCCCTTTTCGCGCGCTAACGATAAGAAGGACGACACTTTTGCTTCGGCTGCCCGGCACGACGATGGAGGACGCTGGTCGCTGTGAAGATGGCAGCTCGATGCTCGCGCTGCTGACGCTCCATGCTGAGCGAGCGGACACAGCCGACTCGCAGCGCGAGGTGCTGCGTCACCTGGAGCCCATGGCCCCGGGAGACGGCGGCTCCGACGAGGTCGAGCACCAGCACTTTGAGCGATTCCGTACGTCGTGTACAGTTTTGGGGGTCGTCTTGACAGTCAGCGCGCCGGGAGAGTAACAGTTTGTTGTGCGCCTGCTGTCTGTGGTTATGTAGTGCGTCTTCGCCGCAACGAATGCCGCGGGAGCAAGCGAGAGGCGCCTTCCGACCGGCGCGCGCAGTTGCGCGCCAAGTGCCGCGACCGGTGGAAGACGAGCGGCGGCGCCAAGAGCTTGTCGGTGCGCACCGTCCGCCAGCATCTTCCGGGCCTGTTCCATTCGGTATGAGCACTCGTCCTCACACCTCGCAGAAGTATCCTATTTAACGTGCAACTCGTGGGCGTCTAACCTTCACTTGCCCGTGTGTATTGCTTCACCCGCTGTCTCGACAACGCGGTACTTCCATTTGTGCATAGGACGCTGTATTGAAGAAAGAGGACCGCACTGCGCCTTCTAATGCGAGGGTCTTGTCACACGAGCCCGCCGTATTCTCCTCGGCGTCCGGTGGATCAGAAGCGATCGAGATGGACACTGCGTTCGAGCCCATGACCCCCGACGAGGATTTTACCGTCCAAACAGAAGCAACTGGGCCTCTTCAACGTGCGCCGATCATCGCTCCTGTACCAGTGAAACCTTGGGGCGCGAATACAAACGGTATGGCGCAACCGGCGCCGGCGCTTGGCGGCTTGTTCCGCAAACGGACCGCGCTCCCGCATGAAATGATCGACGACGATTCGCCGCCTCAGTTCATGCAAGCTCCACGGTCGTTCCCGCGTGCCCCTTCCCCAGGATTTCACGCTACCCCACCAGCTCCTGCCGTTGGTCAGCGGCCGACGGTGTCGCACAATCCGTTCCAGACCGCAGGTGAAAGACTGCAGGTACAGTGACATGGGCGTGTTATTCACTTTGAGCTACTATTGCCGAGTTTCCTGCGTCAACGCTTATGCTGGCAACGTTGATGCTATCGATGCTAGCATGATCGTCTGACAGGCAAGGACAGGGATATGGACAACGATCGGGGCGGGCGATCATCTGGCGGGCGAGGGCTTGCTGGAAGAGAGCCATCGATGCGTGGCGGTTCATACCATCCTATCAATCCGAAGGTGCTGCTCGGCGGGAACAAACGAGGGCAGGACTATGACAACGATGATATGGCTAGTGGTTATCTCGGCGGAGCCTCCTCCTCCTCGGCCGTAAGCAAGAAGTTTGTCTCGCCCACTCTTGGCAGCAACGGCAATGCTGGCGGCAAGAAACCGCAAGAGTGAGTTGGGTCAATTCTTGCACTACTCAAGTACTGACCGCGTGTCGAGGTCCGACTAACGATTATGCGACGTTCACTTCGGAGTGACAGGAAACCGGCACCGGAAGATGACCCAGATATCGACCCGAGACTCAAGAGCTGCGACCCGGACCTGATCGCGAAGATCGAGATGGAGATCGTCGACTACGGTGACCCCGTCGCATTCGATGACATCGGTAGGTAACTCTCCATGGCTGAGGCGAAGTCGATGAGAGAGATCTGACACGAGGATGCGCTGCTGCCAGCCGGACTTCAGTTCGCCAAGAAGTGTGTGAACGAACTCGTGATTTGGCCGATGGCTCGTCCCGACATCTTCACGGGCCTTCGGGCGCTCCCAAAAGGTTGGGAAATCTGGCGTCCATTCCGCTGAAATCTCATCATTGACATCATATCAATCTGGTTCTTGTACGTGTAGGTCTTCTGCTGTTCGGCCCTCCAGGAACGGGCAAGACATTGATCGGCAAGGCGATCGCAAACCAGTCGGGGGCGACATTCTTCAGCATCTCGGCCAGTTCACTCACCAGCAAATGGGTGCGTCGAATCGATGTATATCCACGTCGCTCTTGTCGTTTCGCAAAACACTCACGCGGTTGGATGCATGCTTCTATCGCGATGCAGATTGGCGAGGGCGAGAAGCTCGTCCGAACGCTTTTTGCCGTGGCCGCCGTCAAGCAGGTCCGTGGTTTGCTTCCCCCCTCCTCCCACTCCCACATAGTAGGAAGCCTCGAGCCCTGTATGTCCTGACGTGGCGCAATCGGTTGCCAACGTTCGTTTCTCCTCCGACAGCCTTCCGTCATCTTCATTGACGAGATCGACTCATTGCTAACACAGCGGAGGTAAGCCAGCCGATTTTACGCAACAGCGAACTGCATGTCGGATTGGATGCGGATTGTCCGCTCACCTCTTGCTTCTCTGTATTCCAGCTCTGAGGAGAACGAGGCAAGCCGCCGCATGAAGACTGAGTTCCTCGTACAGCTCGATGGCGCTGGAACCAAAGCGAAAGACATCATCCTCGTTGTCGGTAAGCTCGTTAGTCAATTCGCTCTCGTGCGCAACAGTTCGTCATTCATCGTGCTTTCGGGACACCACCAGGAGCGACCAATCGCCCGCAAGAGCTAGATGAGGCCGCTCGACGGCGCTTTGTGAAGCGCTTGTACATCCCGCTTCCATCGTTGGAGGCTCGTTTGGATCTTGTGAATCGCCTGCTCAAGAACAACAGGCACGATCTCACCAGCGAGAACCTAACCTTCATCGCCGAGTCCACCAAGGGTGCGTATCGCCGTTCTTCTTCACCCGTGCGTGCTGAGTTTGTGGCTGATCACTGAACGCTCGTTCTCACACTCACATGTCTGTTCAGGATACTCCGGCGCAGACGTCCGCGCATTGTGCACCGAGGCCGCCATGGGGCCAATCCGAAGCTGCACCGACATTCGCACCATGGACGCCGACGCCGTGCGCCCCATCAACCTGGACGACTTTGTCGCCGCGCTACGAGGCGTACGTTGACTCATGTCGTTCTCCTCCGTCTCGTATTTGTGAAGCTGAATCTGTGCACATCGATGGCTCGCTTTCTTCTTTTCTGGCCGACTGGGCTCTAGGTGCGCTCGAGCGTTGCGGTCAAGGACCTTGAGTTCTATCGCGAGTGGAACGACGAGTTTGGCAGCTTTCCTTTCGAGAGCCACGAGGGAGACTGACAGACAATCTTCGTCAAGTTTAAAGCGTCGAATGGCCAGTCAGTGTACTCTTTCGAGCTGGCCGACCGTCGCGCCGCCCGAAGTACAATTGTGACCTCGCCGCGTTCTCGGTATGAGTCTACTGAATCACTCTAAGCTTGAAACTCCCACGCTTGGATTGAGCCTCGACGTTTTATTATAGGCGCTGATTGCACATTGTGCTGGTGCGTCCTGATTTTTTGTACTTACCCGCCAGGCAAGTTGTGGAGAGTCAAGACGTGAAAACACAACCTCGTGATGCGCAGCGCCGTGCTCCAGCCTCTCGCCCGAACTCTCTCGCGAGTCGTGGATGCTGTCCAGGTCGAGCACCAGGGGCAATACTCCACCGAGCGTCTGCGGTTGCTCCACGACTACGTCTCCACCAAGTACTCGATCGTCCGACTGGCATGCCTGCTGATCGCGACTCCGATTCCGCCGATTGTGTTGATGGTGCTTGTCGACGCATTTCCCCTCGCACCACCCGAGCTTGGCGCCGACCGGAACATCGTGTTTTGGGCCTGGTTGTTCTGCATGAACGCCATTTTGTGCACTTCGGCGTCTGCTCAACTGTGCGCAGTGCTACCAGATATCCCGTTATCGCGCATCAAGATTGCTGCCGCCGTCGCCTTCTCATCAGTCGTTACCATGCTGTTCGGCTACGCCTTATCGCTGGCCATCGGGTTCCCCGTGTCGTTCAGTATTACGCTTGGATCGTTGGCGGGGCCGATCACGCTTGTAGGCCCGCTGCTACCCGACGTCCTCCGGTTTGTTCGCGTCCACCCAGAGGCGAAAGCGGTGCTGCGCGACTTCCACGACCTGTTTTCGCTGATCACGTCGCAGATACTGGTCTACCCACTGTGCAATTATGTGTTCCAGAGAGCGCACTCCGTGCACCCGCTATCACAGCCAGCGGTGGCGCTGCTCCTGGTCGCCGTTAAGATAGCGTACAAGATCGGCTTCAACCGCTGCCTGCGCGCGCAGCCCGACCTGAGAGCGCAAGTGATCAACTTCCAGGGGGAGATCTTCCGTGCGCTGTCCACGACGTTCAGCGTCCAGAGCGCGACGTCGGCCTTGACGCTGTTGGCGTTGTGGATCGCCGACGCTGTGCATGCAGGGGTCATGCTGTATGAGGCCTACCGCTCCGTCCAAGTTCTGGAAGTGTTAGAGAGGGACCTGGTGACGGAGGGACGCCTGATCAGCGGCAACCACAGCGTCATTGCTCGGACGAGTGCCATCCTCACACATCGCGGTTCACGTCCGCCGCGGGAAGGTGAGGCGCGACGCTCGGATGGACATCATCAGGATCCCGTCCACGACCGCAATCGCGAGAGCACCGCCGGCGACAGCAACTCGAACCAGATGAAGCGATCGTGGCTGCCGAAGATGTCGCGCTACACCAAGCGACACCAAGTCGCTGTGCTCCACCACGATTCCGTGGGTTGCAGGAGCCCATCAGTAGTTCCCCCGGCTCCTGCGTGCCAAGTAAATACAAATAACGCAGCCGGGCACCCCAAAGCTAGCGGCGTTCGGAAGAGTCCGAGTGTTGGGACGCCCAATAATCACGGCCGCTCCCCACCAACGTCGATGATCAAGTCCATCGCTGTTAGACCTCTGTCGCCGACAACGACAACGAGCGGGGAGGACGCATACACGGAGAAGGCGCTGGCGCTGCTCTACATGACGGAGTTTGTCGTGCTGACCGAGTTCGTCGAGATCGTTGTCCCCGTCGTGTACGGTGAGTGGCTCGCAGGCCTCGTGGTTCTGGTACCCCGCCACTGACTTGCAACTCGTATTCGTCTGACGCATGATGACAGGCGTGTACGTGGCTGCGATGTCTCGCCTGCCGAACCGCGTTTACTTCCCCAATCTTATCGATATGGACGACACGCGGCTCGCGGACACACTGGCCAAGCTCCTCATCTATGCGGTGGCGGAGGTCGCGTCACTCTTTGTTCTCGACTGGATGCTGCGTCCTCGTCTGCGGTTCTCGCCCCTCGCGCAGCTCGCGTGGGTGCTTGAGACGCGGTGGCTCCTGATGCAGACGCAGATCGTTCTGTGGACCTTCTACTCCGTCCAGACGTCGCTCTACCACTTCGGTGAGTTGTCGTTTTTGCCGCCGAATCTTGTGTTGCCGAATCGATCGATTCGTCACCAATGCAATAATGTGCGTGGCAAATGTGAGCAGGGTTCGACTACAGCTTCCAGTTCGAGTGGCTCCGCTGCAAAGCGCGAGGCTCTTGAGTGTGTGACTCACTCACTATCGACACCAAGTGGCGCTCGCAAAATGTCCTTATCATGAGCTCGCAACTGCTGACTGAACTATTTGTGTTCGTCGCCTGTTGAACGAGTAATGCAAAGGCAATACGAACCCGGGACGTCTTACGTGTTTGTGTTAGCCTAAAGCTAGCACCGACGAGATCCCCAGCGTGTGTCTACCTCTTCGACGTCAAGCAGGGTGGCGTGGGTGCTCCATAAGCCGTTGCCGAACTTGGTGTCGTCGCGGAAGTGCCGCTCATCGCGAAGCTTGCCGCGCTCCCGCCTCCCCCGCGCGCCTCGGCTAACCAGTCACACCATGGCGTCGCCTCCAAGTTTAATTGTCGAGCGTCGGCACCCGGCTGACTAACGTGGAATGACGATGTCGACGCTCGCGCTCTTCTTGCAGAGCGCTCCGTCTCGACCCGGAGATCGCGCGAGCCGCACTGCAGAAGCTCAATCTGGGGACAGTTGAAGTGGGATATCTAGTGGCGCCATTGGGTTGTGTGCCCTCGACATGACGCAGTTGCACTGTCAAGGGCGATATCGATTCCGCAACGGTCTACGGAGCTTGTGACGATGAAGTGTCGACGTGGTCGTGGTGTCTAGCATGCCGAGCCGCGTCTTCTTCTCGAACG
This sequence comes from Phytopythium boreale, assembly GCA_023338115.1. NCBI lineage: Eukaryota > Oomycota > Peronosporomycetes > Pythiales > Pythiaceae > Phytopythium > Phytopythium boreale. The sequence continues at coordinate 25,571 of JAADYG010000007.1, read as the reverse complement.
CCCCCGACGTAGACGACGCGCATTTCGGCTACACACTGCTGAAGGTGCTGACGCATGCCGTGTTGAAGCTGGCATTGCTTCTGGGACTCGACTGGATCGTACGGCGGCGCGTCGGATTCTCACGCTAGTACAGCTCGTGCTCGCGCCGCCACACCACGATCCTGGGGCATGGAGCACACCTAGAGACACAAGGGGTGAAAACAACTGAAGCTCACGACGCGCGACGCATACAGTACAAAGGGTATTCCTTCCGGTCGGTTAGACGTTGGCTCCTCTCCTTTCTTCTTCTCCGGCCTCGACCTCGTCCATTTCTGATGAGAAATCTATCGCGTGCGGCGCATAATTTTCACGCGAGGCCGGCGATGCGACGCATCGCGGTACGGGAGGTGAGAGCTAAATAATAGTAACGACATGCAGCAATCTGGAGAGGAGGACCGTGGACGCCGAGTGCTGGGCGGAAGCGGCTCAGAAGTCCGCGTCGTCATACGGCATGTTGAGCCGCCTCCGCTTGGCGATCGGCTCACTGGGGGAACCGGCCGACTTGGCCGACGCGCGCAAGATCATCAGCGCAATGGACGGGCAGTCCTCGATCTCCTCGCGGAAGTTCTCGTCGTCGATGATCTCGTTCATGTGCTGCATGAAGAAGTCGATGCAGTACTCCTTCAGGTACGCCGCGTGGAACTTCTCGGCGGCGCACAGGAAGCGGCCGATGTTACTGACCGAGAGCACGTCCCTGGCCGCCACTTCGCAGCTGTGCTTGAGAGGGAGGAGCAAGTACTGCTCCGCGAGTGTCAGCAGATCGACGAGTTGCTAAAAATCACAGCGTGCAGCACACTGTCAGCACTGTCATAATCGAGCCGATACTGACCAACAACAGGGGCTCACGTTTGAGCTGAGCTTGCCGATTTCCGAGACGCGGTTCGTGTAGATGAACTCGAGCATCTTGGACACCATCTCGGGCGAGTGGTCCTCGATGCGCACGATGCCGTCCTCGCTCTCGCGCATCGCGCCCTTGCGGAACATGGCGTGGAAGAACTCGCAGCGCGTCGTCAGGATGAGCCGGTGCGCCTGCAGCACCTCCTTGTCTGGGCCGACCTCGAACGTGACATCGCTGCCCTCGCCACTCTAGTTTACAACGACGATAACCATCAGCAACTCGCTCGATAGACAAGGCACATCCGCATGCGCGACGGACCCGAAAGAGCTGCCGCATGGTCGCAAAGTAGTCGTCGTCCGTGTGGAAGGGCACCGATGTCTCCACCGGCGTCACGCGCCGACGCACCAGGATGATATCATTCTGTACGCACGGAAATGGAGCATCGCCATACTGTTAGATCCAGGCTTGGTGCTACTGCCACCACAGCAAATTGGTTCATAAAGTCCCCACCTTTTGCAAGTGCACCGTCTCGGGGGAGTCCTCGGGATCCAAGCGGTCCTGCCAAACGGAAGGCGACAGCACAGACACAGCGTTAGGGATTGGCCGTCCCTGCAGGTGCCTCCAGCAGCGACACGCGCCCGTGCGCTGCTCCTGGAGAACGTACGGTGAAGAAGAAGTCAAGCGACTCGCGCGGCAGCCCGTGGTGCTTGCTGTAGTGGCGGAAGAGCGACGAGAAGCGCTGCGTCTTCTGCATCAGGCACGAGTACATGTTGTTGGCTGCCACGCGCACGATCGACCGCTCCTTGCCCGTCAGGATCAGGTCCTCCGCCGCCTGTCAAGGTCGTTTTCGCACAGACATGTCAGAGCCCTTTCCCGGTCGATATTCACCCCCCAGCGCTACCCTCCTCCCACCTCACGCAACGACGACGTACCTTGACGGTGAACTCGACGTTCTCGGGCCGCACGCTGCGGTTCATGATCGCCGGCTCGTCGGGAAATCGCGAGAAAGTCGCGCGGTCCGTCGTCGTGAGCGATAGAAAGGCGCGAAGACCGCCGCGAGCGCGAGGGAAACGAGGGTGAAGACGAGGGGCGAGCTGCGAGGTGAACGCGCAGACTGCGGCGGTGAAGCTCCCGCCTACGCAGAAGCGAGCGAGCGAGAGGCGGCGACGCCTAGAGCGGAAGGAAGCGCGGCGGTCGCCGGGGTGCCGATCTGTTCTTCGCGTTTGCCTTGTCTCGAGTATGGAAGGTGTGTTTGCAGTGCATCAAAACCTTTTTTCTAAAATCGCTGGAAGGGACATGTTGCATACAAATATCAAGTGTAAGCGCCTATTTTTTTCTATATTTCAAGATTCGCGTCAAATGTCGAGAACAAAATATCGAGAATAAGAGAGGAGTCATCGCTTCTTACAAGGCGCCACCATGACCACAACAGGCTCCATGGGTACATTGAGACAATGGATGCTCGCGCGCTTACTGCTGCTGCTGGTGCTGGTGCAGTTTCGCCTTTTATGGACGCGTGGGATCAACACAAGAACCAGCGCCGAGGTTGGCGGTGCGGCCAGAAGAGTGCGGCCCAAAAAGGAGGCGGTCCGCGACAGCGACGCGCCTGCGAACGCGGCGCTTGAACCCGCGCCTCATGTTGAGCAATCCTCACCGTCTCGAGGTGAGGCGCTTCTTTCCCGTGCCGCGCTCTCCCTCCCCCTTCCATCCATCACGGCGGTAGGCGAACGCGGTGGACTGCCTGCCGCGCCAAAGTTTGTTGAGCAAGCACGGCGAGCAGCTGGGAGGAAGGACGGATTGGCAAGGCGTGGGCCTCCATGTCCGAGTTATCAGTTTGACTTACCCGAGGGTGGTTAGCATGGCGGCGGCGCCTTCCTTGACGAAGACCACCGCGCGGCAGGCGAGGGCGCGCGAGGGCGTAACGCCGGTGCGCTCGGCGATACCCGGCCGGTTTTGCGCATTGGAGCGCTCAACCAGACTGGCAGGAGGCTTTCACCGTCGCGGAGGATTGGTTCCTTGAGGGGCGCACCGGACAAACAGAGCGAGTGTCCAACGCGCGCTCTGATTTTCTTGCCCGGCCGTGCGATGGACACGGAAGGCGAGTGGAACTGCCACTCTGTTCGCCGCCGGCGGGTGGGACTGGTCCTGTCACTGGCTTCCCATTGAGGAACTCTGGTGCCGCTGTCGTTGTCCGCACAAACCACAGTAAAGAACAGAACAGCGCTGTGCACTACCCGTAGTAGACGCAGAATTGTACACGACCTGCTCGATGGCGGCCGCGAGAGGGCACCAAAGCTGCCAACGCAGACAGTTCTCACTGCCTTTTTCTCCCTTGGTCTTTTGCCTGATACGGGGCGCGCCAACTCCTGGCGGCGCCGCTCGACGACGCGCGCGCTGGTCGCTCGTTTGACCACTTCCACGTGGAAGAGACCCGCCCGTCACCCCCAACGCTGAGCCAAGGAACACGGGCAAGGCGCCGCGCAATCAGCACCGTCCGTCGTCTGTCTCGATTGGTGTCGAGGAGACGGAAAGAGAGAGCGGAAAAGCTGCCGTCAGCGACGAACGCATCGCATCCGGAAGGGGATGATGAGCCCCTGGTCGGGTCAGCATCCAAGAAATGAGGAAGGCTGTTTGCGCTACTCGCCGGCCTCGGCGCATGGCCGCACAGTGTACAGTGTACAGTACAGCACCTCGATAGAGCTCCTTGTCAAATGCTCATCCTAAGGATGAGCATGATTCTTGGTGCAGAGAAGACCCGCGCGGCGGCCTTCAACATGGCGCGGAGGACACATCAGGCGATCGCACACGGGGCCACAAGAGGGGGGGAACGACAAGGCAGAAAAAAAATCAGAAGCCCGCCCCTCTTTGTGCGCTCGCGGGGCGGTTGCAGATTCAGCTTGGAGCGGCTTTGTGGGTGCGTCCTCGCGCCCGTCACGCACCGGCATGCAAACGAGCGCGCGCGGCGTCAAACCGGGCGGGTGGCGAGCGAGCGAACGGATGCCGCATCATTGGTTCAGCCCGCGCCGCGATCGTACACCGTACCACTGGGCCAGTGGCATGAGCCGCTGCCCGCTGCGCGCCGATGTATGAGTGTTGGCGCGGCTTTTGACGGTGCTCGATGCAGAAGGCGAAATCAATCAACCGATCTGGTAACGAACAGTTTGGAGTACTGGTACTGGTACTGTATGTATTGACGCTGTTCACGACGATCGCTAGCATTTACAATGCACTGTAAACCAGGCTCGCAGCGTACAGTACTGTATGGATAAGCATCCGTCACCGAGAGTCGTGATGACAATCCCGAGGTGTTAGGCTGCTGGAATCGCAAGCAGCACGGGAGAGCCTACGTCACTTGCGATGGCCATGACCATGACACGACGCTCGAGCTACTGTACAGTGTACAGGTAAACTCTGCCGACGAATGCGAGGAGTGATGGACGAAATGAAAGAGTGAATGTATTGTGTACGGTACAGTATCACGGAACCTCACAGTGGTACCGTAGCGTCCACAAAACACTCGCCGCGTTTCTGTTCGTGTTTTCCCAATCACGACGCGCACCCTTTTGCACTGTACTGTACACAGCGTACTGCAGCTTGGCAGGCGACCGAGAGAATCACAAGCATTTTCTCAGTGCTACAGTTTACGGTGTACAGACTCTGTACTACAGAGGAGGAGCCGACACAAAGACCGGTTATCCATTTCACAAGTTGTATGATACAGCGTTGCTCGTCGACACCCCACGGCGAGGAAGGAAGCTTGGATTTCCGCTAACGCGAGTCTGGCCAGTTGACGACGACACATGAAAGGAGAATTCGGAAACGCTGGCGACGAAGACGACGAAGAGAAGCCACGCGTTATACAGTGTATTAAAATAGGCGACAGAAACGGTGGAAGAATATTTGCCGACGAGTCTGGTGGTGGCGTGCTGACCCCTCTCATCGCGGTCGAAGTTTGGGTGCAGAGCGCAGAGCTCCATGGCGCGTGTGTACACACACACACGGCTGACACGACCGAAGTGTCGAGGTGTTGTTTGAGATTCGCCGAGCTTCAGCTTTCTACCGAATTGCCTCGCTCCGTTTCATTCCACGACATACAATAAGAACTTGCTTGAGTTTTGTGTTATTAATACAGTACGTATGTATTTGACGAGCCAGACGCGCACAGCACAGCCGGGGGACCGTCAACACTGTGCACACCATAAACACTACACTTTACATACTATAGTATTATTATGTACTACAGTGTACTGGTATCAATTTGCTTTGCTGACAAGACGAACCTGAAGAAGATTGTGATGTGATTGTACACTTTCTAAATTTTGACTTGGAATGGGCTTCCTCGAAGGAACACGGATGGGCTGATACACTCATACGCACCACACAGGTGGCGACAGCACTTCCCTCGACCAGAACAGGGTGTACAGTACAGTTGATACAGTACTACATTACTGTATGCTGTAAACTTGACTGTGGAGCGCCAATTCAATATGTACTGTAACGATCTTTGCCCTCGTCAACGTGCATTTCCGAGCACTCATTTGCGCATGCGTTAGCGAAAAATTCTCGAGATTTAATCTCAAGCCACCGACCGGACTCCAAGTGAACCGAAGGTGCGCTCATGTGTACCCAGAATCCTATCGTTTAGCACTGTACGGTACAGTTCAGACTGTGGGGTCGACAGCGCTTCTTCCAGCTCAAACCATGGTTACTGTTGTGACGCCCACACCAACCTAACATGAAAACACACAACCAAGGTACTGTAAAACCTTACGGGTAGTAAACCCAGAAGCACTTGAAGCCGTGATCCTGCTGTTGCTCACAAACACCGCAGTTTTATCCACAGGAACAATCGAAACCCTTTCTCGGTTTTGATTCTAGGGCTACTCCAGCATCGTATTCTGAAAAATACCCCGTCGATTCCCATCGTTTTCTGGAATACGCTTTGCATTTTGGGTGGTCCATCCCCTATCCACTGCTTTCGTCGACGTCGTCGTCGACGAATGCTTGTCTGTGATTGGCTGACGTATATCGAGAAGGCTTCAGTATGGATCAGTTCTGTACACTAAACCCCGATACAATCCGCATCGCCCATCTCCCGTGCCCGCCCGATCCGCTCGTCGGTTGGGAAGGGCTAGGTCCCACTCTATCGTGTGGAACGGACTGCCCCTTTTACGTCGCCACCCACCGGAGCTCCTCCCTCGCTTGTTCTTTCCGCCTCCTCGCATACAAATTTCCACATATATTGCGCCATCATCCTGTGCAAGCTGGGCCGCTTCACATGCCTTGGGCGTGTTGAGTGTTGAGTGGATCGATCGGCGCCCTCACTTTGCAAACGGCCGAGCTCACGAGACAATAGTTGACGGCGCGTGGCGCTCGCTGGGTTCATCTGCGACTTGGGGGGAGCTGCGAGCAAGCTGAAGGGCAGACCGAGCTTTCCACACATCCGTCCACACATCGCGCCCGCGCATAGACGCGAGTGTCCGTAAGCCGGCTGACGGTCGCTCGGCAATCCTCAAATCGCCGACGGCGAACGCAGTGGCTGCCACAGGTTGAACCGCGCGGCGTGCTGGTGAAAGAGAGCGACAGCGACAGCGCCGTCCCTCCTCACGCACACTTGCATTCGTCGTCAGGACAGGTTAACGCCGCCCACATCCAGCGCCGACAGGTCATAGACGAGCTCTTCATTCGCGCTTTTTCGGTGCTCCGCGGTGGGTGACTGGTCGGTCGAGTCGCCATGCGCACCAAGGAGTCGGAGGAGTTCCAGGAACAGGAGAACACATGGATCTACCTGCTGCACCAGCAGGCGCCGCCGCAAACGCGCGAGACGAGCGTCGCCGCGCTCGCCCAGGCCGCCGGCGCGCCGCCCACGCTACCGCCCGCGACCGCGCTCTTCGGCGGCAGCTCGGCGCTGTTCCCGTCGCACGGTAGCGGCCCGTACGTGACCCGGCAGCAGCACCTTAACAGCGGCTTCCCGTCGAGCGCCAATGGCCCGTATGTGTTCAAGACGCCCCAGGAAACGGGCGTGTACGGCATGAAGCAGCAGCAGACGGCTATTGGCGGCACACACAGCAGCAGCGCCCGCATGATGATGTTTGCGCACGAGAAGCTCCAGGAGACGTGGCGCGGTTCGGACGCCGTCGTGTCTCGCCAGCCCACTGCGTTCCCGTTCCCGCCGTCCTCGATCCTCGCAGACGATGCCTACCGCCGCAAGCACCACCATTACCCGGCCGCCGAGCTGAACGGCGCGTCTGCTGCTCTGGAGAAATACCAGCAATTGGACCTTCAAAACAGCGAGGCTGCGGCCCCATCGTCGCTGCTCGAGTTACTGCCGAAGAAGCGTCGTCGCGCCGAAGAGACCAAGACCAGTGTCGTCCGTCTTGAGACTGAAGAGGTCGCCCCAGACGTTGACGAGTCGGAGACTGCCGAGCTCGCGTCGGCGTCGACGCCGCGCTCGTCCAGTCGCGGTAAGCGCAACTGCTTCCCCAAGAAGTGCGACTTCCCCATGTGCAAGAACAGCTCCCGCAGCCGCGGGTTCTGCTACAGCCACGGCGGCGGCCGCCGCTGCCGAGTCGACGGGTGCTCCAACGGCGCCGTCAGCCGTGACCTGTGCAAGCGCCACGGCGGCGGCCGCCGCTGCAAAGTGGCTGGCTGCAAGAGCAGCTCCGAGAGCGGCGGGCTGTGCTACAGCCACGGCGGTGGCCGCCGCTGCTCGCTCGCGTGGTGCTCGGCTCGCGCCAAGAAGGGCGGCTTCTGCGCGCTCCATTTGGCGGATCAGAACGCCGACCGGCCGCCCAGCTCCTCCAAGTCAGGCAGCTCGTCGCGGTCGACGGCTAGTAGCACCAGCGGTGCTGAAGACGACGCGGGCTCGAGTCAGACTGCTGGTAGCTCTAGTTCAAGGCTAGGAGAGAGTCAAGACGCCGCGAATGCGGGCGAGGAGGCTGTCGTACACACCAACAACGTGGTTGAGACGCTGCTAGCACTCGCAAGAGACCAGCAGACACCGCAGGACCAAGAGAGTGTGCCGACGAGCGGCTACGCCATCGCCTCGATCCTCAACTGAGCGCGGTAGACGGCACGCCGCTCGGCTACATGTGTGTGTACGTGTAAGTGCTTGCTTGTGTCTCTCTTCTTTGCTATTTAAGCCTCACAAATCAACAGAAAGAGAAGATCTCAGTTAGATTGTTACTTGTCATCTCACTCTATTGCGTCAATACTCGTTCCCGGCAGTGTCCAGCTCGACTCGCCTGTCTCGCGGTTGTAGAAGTACACGTTGCCAGCGTCGTCCGCCACCTCCTCCCACGCCGAAGCCATCTCTCCTTCGCCAGCGTGCTCTTCCATCGCTTCGAGCACTTTTTCGCCCATGCTGACGCCTCCGTCTTCGCCACCGAGGTTGTCAGCCAGCAGCTCAAGCATCACGTCGTTGGCCTGCATCTCGAGCGGCGGGCCGTCGCTCGCGGCCACGACCGCGCCCGTCATCTTGTTATAGTAGCAGACCTCGCCCGACTGGCTGTCTTATGCTTCAGACCAGAACGTGGCGGCCAGCGTCCACTTGAGCGGCTTGCGGCGCGCTCGGCGCCGCTGCGAGTTCCAGTAGTGCCACTTGGTCGTCTCGTGGACGCGCAGCTCGGTCAGAGTTGCGTAGCTGATGCCTGGACAGACACGGCAGTAGCAGCCGAGCCGCGGTGGAGGCGGCCCACGGCTGAGACCGGTCGTCAATCCGGCTTCCTCCTCGCCCTCACCTTCCTCGCCACCTCCATCCTCGCCTTCCTCGTCGTCGTCCAAGGGCGGTGGCCGCAGCCGGACCGTCTCGCTGTCGCCGGGCTTGGTCGGCTCGGCGATGAAGCACACGTCATCCAGCAGGAGCAGCAGCGTGCGCAGCTTCTTGACGCCGAACGCGCTCGGCACGAGCGGCTTGAGCAGCCACTTTTCAAACTGCGCCGGGAACTCCTCGAGCGGCACGGGCGCACCGTGCTTGTCGAGCACCTTGCACACCTCCTTCTTGAGTACCGCGAACTCGCTGGCACGGTCTTCGTCGCTCAGGATCGACGCCAGCACGTCCTCCTTTTGGACGCGGTCTTCGCCGCCGGCGGAAGACGTGGCGTTGCCAAACACTTGCCGTCGGTTCACCGTAGTCAGGACGTTTGCAGTCGAGTCAATCGCTGAAGAAGGTGGGCCACTTGCGTCGGAGCTTGCACTGACGGGCGCCGCTGACGCCGGTCGCGCGGTCACTGGCCGTTTGATGCTTTGCTTGACCAGTGGTGCGTGTTGAGCACGATCAAGGGCGTCAATGTCGTCCAAGACGCGGCGCAGCTCGCGCTCCTGCTGCTGCAGATCCTCGAGCCTATGATTATGATCCTTGAGTGATCTTCTTGCCTCCTCCATGCGGTTCGTCGCAGCCTCAAGTTCCTTCTGTGCATTTGTGAGCGACTTCCGAGCGTGGTCAACAATGACAAGCTGCTTGAGCGCGCGGTCGACCACCGGCGCGATCTCCATCGCTCGTCTAGCGTACCGGAACGCCGCGTGGACCCACGCGCATATGGCTGCGAGCGCCGGCGAGATCTGATGCAGCTTGACGTTGCTCGTCCGCAGTCTTGGGTGGTGCACGACGGGCGTGAGGCCCAGCAGCATCTCACGCCGCGGTCCCTCTTCGAACGAGTACGCGTCGAAGAGCGGTAGCACGTACAGCGCCTTGACGCTGTACCGGTGAATGAGCCCTTCCTTGTCGCCCAGCAACACGTTTTCGTCGCTATTGGACAGTAACCGAGCGATTTCTTCCCGTGACGGCGCCACCGGCTTGGATCCCGATAGGTACCGGTTGCTGGTGAATGAGAGCAGGATGGCAAACGCTTCGAGCAAGCACATATACAGAGCATCGAGCTGCTGGGAGCCAAAGCTCGCAGATCGCAGCTTGTACCAGTCGTCCATCGGAATGTTGCGCAGCCGCTCCACGGCGCGGCGATATGCCACCTCCGCTCCATTGTCGTCGCCGGTCTGGCTGCCGCTGTCGCGCTTCCAGAAGAGCTCAATCTTGAACTGCATGGCCTCCTCCTGCTCGAGTTTCTCGTTCAGAGAGGCCGTGAGCTCAGCGACTTCGCGGGCACGAGCGCGGTGTTCCCGCTCGCATGCGTCCACTTGGTTGCGCAGCTTCTCCAGCCGTGGTCCCTCCGCTGCGGAGCGATCAGCGACAGCTCGCGCGTACTGCTGCTGAGTTTTGGTCAGCACGTCGGCACCAACGACGACGCTCTGAGTCTTCGCAAGCTGTGCGACCACTACTTTCACAAACGGATCGTCCGCGTCGACTCCTTCGGGTAAATGCGGCAGCATACGCGCGATCATGACAGCGTACGGCGTACGGAACTGCGGGATCCGCAGATCCATCTCCATCTCGCTCTCCACCTTGCGCTGCGTTGCGAAGTATGCCAAGAAGGTGGCCGTCGCGACCTGCGAACTCGGCTGGCTGAGCCACGCAACGCGCTCACCTCGCACCCACTCCCGTTCCGCACCAGCAGCTCGCCACTCCCAGACCCGTGAGAGTAGAACTTGCCGTCTCCGTGCGGCTCGTCGTCTTCAAACGGGCCTTCATACCGGTCGCCGTTCGGGAATGTGAGCGCACCGAGTCCATGGCGACGCGTGCGCTGGAACTCGCCATGGTAGTGGCGATTGTCTGCGAACTCTACCATGCCCTGGCCGTCGAGGAACCCGTCGTGGAACTCGCCAATGATCTGGTCACCGTTCGCGAGCGTCCGCACGCCAGAGCCGTGCCACATACCGCGCAAGAACGCGCCGACGTATCGCGATCCATCGTCGTACACTAGCTCACCGTCGCCATGGTACCGGTCGAACTCCCAGTAGCCCTCGTAGATCTCGCCATTGTCGAACTTCTCGATCCCGTAGCCGTGGCGCTTCCCCTCGCGCCACTCGCCCACGTATTCGCCGCGCGTGAGCGTCATGACAAGCTGCAGAGCGCCAAAGCCGTGGAACTTGCCGGCGCGGACGGCGCCGCTGTACTTGTGGCGAAGCGGAGGCGCCAGCGCGACCTCAAAGTGCGGGCCGGTCGCGGTGAAAGGTGAGAAGAAGTTGTCGACTCCCTCTCCCTGCCAGACGGCGCCGTCACGGGTGGTAAACTTGCCCCAGTGGTTTGGAGCGAACTTGGTCTTGAGCGACTCCACGTCGCATGGCTTGTCGTACGTCGTCGCGTCCTCGACCCACGGGCCTTCGTACACGGAGCCGTCGTTAAACTCGACGCGGACGGCGCCAGCGATGCGGCCGTCCTGGAACTCGCACTCGATCCGGAGCCACGTGTGCGGTACCTCATTACTCGAGTTGTGTAGCTTTGTACTCGAGCTGGTTGCCGAGTCAACATCCGCGGTAGCCGGGCGCGAACTGATAGGAGGCGGTCCCTCCATCGTTGACTGTCCCGCAGGCGACGCGGGCGACGGTGCGGCCGCTTTTGAAGGGACGAAGCCGCGTTTTGAGCTCCATCTTCGCTGCTGGCGGGTTGGGATGCTGTCGCTGCGCTGTTACTACTGTCCACACCACCTCCGTCGTTCCCGTCGGCGAGGTATGCGGCATTCGCAGCTTTCTCTCTCAAGAACTTGCCGTGCAACTGTAAGTCGTGGTTCGCGATCTTGAGCGGCGCGACGCCAACCTGCAGGTCACTACCGCCGCCCAGCTCGGACGCTTCTTTTGCCGCCTTCTCCGCGCGCTCCGCCGCCACTGCCGCTTCCACGCGCGTTCGCTTCGCTTGAGACAGCAGCTCGCGATCTGCGATCTCCCTCGCGTGCACCACGCTCGCCTGCTGGTGCCGAAGTTTCCCGAGCTCAAACAGCTCGTCGCCGTCGTCTCGCTTCTGCTTGTAACTCTGCATCTCTGTTGCGTGCTGCCTCTGTAGTCGAACGAGCTCGTCCTCGAGAGCCTCTAGCTGTCTTCTCCTCGCTGCGATCATGGCATCCCAAGCCTCGAGCGTCTCAACCTCCGCGTGCATCCGAGCCATGAGCTTCCGCAGATCCTCTTGGAAGTGGTCGAGGATGATCTGGTGCTGGTTGAGTATCGAGTTGCTCTTCTCGTGAGTCTCGTCAATGACCGCGCCGAGCCTCAGTAAGCGGATCACGTGGTGCGTGAATGGCACGAAGGCCTGCTCAACGCGCCCAAGCCGCGCCAGCTCGGCGGTCATGGCGTCGATCTTGATCGTGGACAACGCGACTAACGCGGCGACCTGCTGCTGAACTTGCGCGAGCGACTTCTCGGCCTTCTTCTTCTCGCGCTTGAGCGACTGCTTCTGCCACTCCTCCTCGCTCGCCTTGATGCGCTTGGTCTTCAGCGCGATGTACTCTTGTAGCTCGCGCTCTTCGTTGCCCCAGGCGTCAAGCTGTGTGTTTGTCTCCACGCGGAACGACTCGAGGTCCTCGCGAAGCATTGCAATAGTGTTCAGAACGGCGTTGCGCCGAGCCACGTTGAGCTCGGGGGACGCAAAGTCGACGCCGTAGAGGCTTTTGGGAGGGTCATACCGGTTCTCGAGCTCGCGCTGCCGCATCCTCTCCGCTCGAGCGAGCAGTTTGTTGTGCATTCGCGCTCCCGTCGCGATCCAAGCCGCCACCGCTTCTCGATACTTGCTCTCCAGGAACTCCTCTTCATCCTGGTCACCGCCATCGAGGATTTGTTGACTGCTGTCCGTTCGACGAAGCGCGCTTTGAGCTGGGAGGACGTGGCGTCGAGGCTTCCTCAGACAGTACTGCCGCGAGAGGTTGAAGATCTCCATGAACAGATCGTTCGCGCGCTCCTCGGGCGTCGGACGCGGCACCGTGCACCGCCAGATATGGTATCGGAGCGCCTGCTCACTCGCGCACACCTGCGTGCACGACCGGAACGGGCAGAGAAGCGGGACCGCGTGCTCGCGACAAATGTGTTCGTGCACGGCGGCTTCGCTGCCAAGAGTGACCGAGCAAATCCCGCACGTGAGGCGACTTTGGTACTCGAGACTCATCTTGTCTTCAACAGCCATTGCTCGACGCTCGCGGGCTTCAGATCGTGATGTATCGGGCGGTGGCCGCGTTAGAGGCACGGCCGTCTCGTGACTCACGTCTACGAGCACTTCGGCGTCCAGCGGCAAGTAAACGCTTGCGAGTCCGACGCCTCGCACGTTCTCTGCCGCCACTCGAATACGAAGCGAGCCCTCGCTCTGGGCCGCGATCGGCCAGATCGTTGTTTTCGTGGGCGGAGGCGGACGGCGCCGACGTCGCGGCCGGGATTCAACACTTGGCGGCGCATAAGCCGTTCCATTTCCATTTTGCCGGTCTTCGTTGCCGTCGTCTTCACCGCCTGTATCGTCGCTGTCTTCTCCATCGCTGTTATCATCGTCGTCACCAGCAACCCCAGCAATGACACTCTTCCCGGACGTTGTCTTCTCAGTATCACTCGCTACGCTATTGCTTGGGTCACCACCGCTCTCGCCAGTAGCAATAGCCTCGCTCGAGCCCTCGACCTCATCCTCTTTCCACTCGAGGATGTATTGCGTTATACGCGAGCCGTTGTCGGGTGGCGGTTCCCACACCACGTCGACCGCTTTCCCAGCTCGCCAACGGCGGAAGGGGATGTCTTTTGCTGCCTTCTTGGACGTCGCCGCCGCTGTTAGCTCCGCCACGCTCTGCTTTGCTTTCGCGATGGGCAGCAATCGCTTCCTCTGCTTCTCTGCATCGTCGTCGTCGGTGGTATTGTTACCATCCGCTTCTGTTTCAACGTCGCGCGTCTCGACCAGCTTGATGCGCTCCCGCTTCTGGTCGACAAGGCACTACACCTCAGCCGTCTGCGTGTCGTACACGTCCAGCGACAGCACACGACACTCGTAGCACGCTTCATCGTCAAATTCTACCTCCAGCGTGCATCCGACAACCAAAAACTCGAGCGCGGTCTTTCTGGACGCCACCAGCGCGACTTCGACCACCGGCTCAGGCACTTGTTGCTGCAGCTCGCTCAAGTGTCTGCCTTGCCTCGCAAGCTCTCGCTTCTCCTCGGCGATCCGTTCGTTCGCTCGCACTTCTTCGGCGAACATTGCGCTTTCTTCCTTGTCACGAAGCTTTCGTTCCCGTTCAAAGCGCGCAAAGAAGGCTTTCGACTTCTCTTCCAGTATGCTGAGCTCGGCGTGTCGCTTGGCAAAGCCGCGCGCGCCTTCAGCAGCACGTAAGGCGTTCCAGGTCCCTTGACGCGACAGTATCTGCGCCTCGAGTCGCTCCGCTCGTTCCTGCTGCTTCAGTGCGCGCACAAGCTGCAAGCTCTTGAACTGCGCTTCAATCGAGTTGCGTTCCAGCCAGTTGACGCTGCTGCGCCTGCCCTTGACCCGCCCGGTGAGTAGATGCGCCACTCCCCACCCGTGAGGCATCAGCTTGGTCGTCGTCGCTTTCTTGCCGCCTCGAGTCGCGTTCCACAGCGACGGGTGCTGCGTCACGACCTTGCGCTTCTGGAACACTCCGTGCACGAGCGCCCAGCCCTCGGACGCGCAGAACCCGCAGCCAGCGAGTTGCAAGAAGAAGTGTTCGCGTGCTTGAGTGTGTCGCTGCTCAAACATCTTTGCGAACTCGGCGCCACCGATGAATGCGGCCATCTCGGCGAGGCCCTGGCGCTCTAATCGCCGCGCAACTGGCACGCTGGTCGCTCGTTGGAGCCACTGAAGCGGATAGAGCACGAGCCGGTCCAGGATCCTCGTGAATGGGACCGGCAACATCACTGTCGATGTGTATTCACCTTTGCTCTTCGGTCGTCTGGCATTGCGACCGGTGTGAGGGTGAGCAGTGCAACGTTTAGCTCCTGCTTGCGTGCGACCCAGCGTAGACACCGATCGATGACACGCTGGACCGCGAGCGGCTCGTCGGGGAGCCCAAGAGGGATGTTCAAAGGGCGAACAAGCCGCAACTGCAAGAGCAAGCTAGCGATCCGCGTGTTGGCGCATCCGAATGTCCGAAGTGCGTAGAGAAGCGCCTCCTGCCGCCGCGCAGCGCTGTTCCCCTGCGCCTCGAGCCCCTGCTGGTAGCGAATGCGAGCCAGGTACACGCGGGCTGCGCACTGAATGACGCGTGCGGCGCAGTACCGCTTGGATTCGTCAGCGATCGACGCAGCGTACGCCTCAAGAGCACTCCTCCACGCGATAGTGAGTCTGCCGCCACGTGAGTAGTCGCCGTATACTCCTGAAAACGAGAGCACCGGCACCTTGTGTATCACGAGGCGAGCAGGCTCCGTCTTGCTGCCTGGAATGGAGATGGTGAGGAACTCCAGCGCGCCGTCGACGTCGAGCTTCACCTGCGCGATGGCGTCGTGCACGCCCAGCACGAACGCTGCCTCGCCGCATCGAGGATGGCCTCGGAGCACGATGCGCACCGCATCTCCAGCTCGGATGGTCTCGTCCTCGCGCTGCTTCTCGTCGTTGGTCGCGTTCACCATCCTGTCGACGTTGTCCAAGTGCTGCTTGGCCATCCGCGCACTGTTCAGCGCCCGACTCATCAGTGACGACTGGCGAACCAGCGTCTTGTCCTCTTGTTGTGTCTGTTTGGACGACGCTAGCGACGCATTCGCTTGAACTTTGGCGCGGACAACCGACATAAACGTTGCCAGCGTCTCAAAGTCCTCGTGCACTTCGCGAAACACGTCGCGGACATCCGTCAGGAACGTCGCCGGGTCCAGTTCAAAGGAGAGGAACCCACGCAAGCCGCGCTGCGTGGACCGATCTTTCGCGCCTAACGCTCTCAGCGCCTTCCCCTCGACTGCGCGCCTCGCCAGCACTTCCATGCGCGTGATGTAGCTCCGTCTCAGCGCCGCCGTTCGTCGTCGTGAGATGCGGCCTCTGTACACCGCCTGCACCCGGACGGCGCACCGAATCGAGTGGAGTAGCTCTCGTTGCTTGGCGAACTCTCGACGCACGAGCCACCCACGCACATGCCGCTGGATCTCCGTGGCCGCCGACTGCCGGAGCTTCTCGCGCTGGATGCGCTCCAGCTGTCGTCGCCGCGCCTCCACTCGGGCAAGCTCCTGTAGCCCCGCTTCCTCTTGCTTTCGCCGAATGTACCGAGCACGCCGGATTTCGACGAAGAGCGATCGAGCTGCGACTCCTCGCCACTGGCGCTGGATGAGGATGATCATGTCCAGCGCGCGGTTGAACTCTCGCGTCTGCGCTTCTTCTGCTGCGAGCGCGTCCCGCTCTCGCTCTGCGCGCAGGTACTCGCGAAGCCGCGCCTTTCGCGTAGCGGCCCTGAGCAAAGCGCGCGCTAGCCGGCATCGCCACGTTGTCTGGATGAGAACAGCGGCCCACATGCGGTAGAAGAAGCGATCTTCGCAGCGGCGCCGGGTAAATACACCCCGCCAGAACGCCTGGATGCGCGTTGCCATAGCGTGGCGGTGCTGGGCGTCGCGTGTGTGCCACACCCACATCGTGAACGTGAACGCCAGGTTGGCGTTCTCCATGAGCGCCTTCAGCAGGTGGCGGAACATATTTGCGCGCTGAGTGTACGCTGCCCACGCCGAGAACACGCGCACGAGCGTCGCGTTCGTGAGGAACATGAGCGCGCGACGCTGCGCATTCTTGCTGGCGCGTCGCTCCAGCGCGAACTCGTACCAGTCACACAAGGCGCGATGCGCCTGGGCCATTCGCAGCCGGTTGACGACGCGGGTGGACACGGCACGAAGCGCAACGAGCTCGCGGTGCCACTGCTGCCACTTGAGAAAGCATTTCGTGCGCGTACTGACGGAGAACCGAGCAGCAGCGCGCTTTTTGGCTTGCTGGTCGTGAACAAAGTCGCGCCACGCACCCCAGACACGAGCTTTCTCGCGGTGAAACACACGATCCAGCAGCGCTGTGTTCCGCACTCGAAGCTGCCGCTCGTGCTGGACGCGCTTCCGCCACTCACGAAACGCCCACGGGACCAAGTTCTGGAGGTCGAATCACACGCTAAAGTGAGGTCGGAGGCACAACTGGCTGGTCATAGGCAGTGAACGTACCCCGCAGAGGATCGTGAGCGATGCCTGCATGACAAACCGCTTCTGCGCGGCCATGAACTCCTTCCAGAGCCTCCAGATGACGCGCTTGACGAAAGCATTCGCCTTTTCCTGTAGGACATCAACGCCAGAGTCAGCCTTTAGCCATCCCAGCCTTCAACCAACCGCGAACAATGCTAGACATACCACTCGGATGAGTTGAACCGACGAGTTAAGCGCCTCAACGCTGACAGCGTTGAGGAACACGTGCGTCATGCGCACACGTCGAAGTCTGGACGCTTCGACGAGCTGCTGCCAGGCCGAAAACACTCGAGGTAGCGACTGGCACTTCCAGAATCCGAGCGCCTTCTTTGCTTTCTGTCGTTTGCCGTGCGCATGTGTCCGCCACGCCGTGAAGACCCGCGGCAACGTCTTCGCACCCAAGAAACTGAGCGCTCGTGAAGCCTTGGCTTCCTTCTTGGCGTGCTCTCGATCGTTTCGAATGTCCTCGTGCGACCGCTTCCACAGCATGAAGCTCTTGAGCACAAGGCGGTTCGTCCAGTAGCCGACTGTACGCCGAACGCGTCGGTCGTGAAGCTTCTTGCGCCACTTGTACTGCAGAAACACGACGGCCTTCGTGACCTCGCGCTGAATCTTCCCGTAGCGCTTGCGGTACTGATACCCTCGGAACACGCGCTGGATGTCGATTGCCGCGCAGAAGCCGTCCCAGTCTCTGGTCTCCTGGCTCTTTCGCTTCTCGCGCTGCTTTTGCGTCAACCGGTACCGCGTTTGTATCCACGTTGCGGCATGATGGCGTTGCTCGATCTGCACGGCCATAATTCCTCGCCTCCTGGCTCGCGCTGACGCCTGAGTGTCGACCGACGCGATGCCCATGAAAGCAGCGCCGTCGTCGACTACAATCTCGCACGAGTAGACCTCGCGTCGCTTGGTATCCAGCAAAGGAGCTAGATGTGGTGGCTGGACGTGGATCCCGCACCCAAGCACGTTCAACTGATGCAGGAACGCGCACTTCTCCATCAAGTACGCGAGTCCAGGCACAGTAACACCAGGGCACTTCGAGACGTCGAGTGTTTCCAGTCGACGAAGGTGATCAGCTAGTACGCGGCATCCTTGCGCATCGAGAGTTTGGACGGGAAGCTTGCGCAGTTCTAGCTGCAGAAGTCTGCGTGGGAGACTCCGCAACCCGCGGACCGTGATCTTCGAGCAGCGATTCAAGCGGAGCTCTTCGATCGAGTCCATAACGAGCAGCGGGAACAGCGCCAGATCGTCTATTGCACTGCACTGCGACAGATCGAGGACTCGCAACACCTTGTTACAGCTCGCCAGATTCGCGAGCACCGCACGGGTGACTCCATGTTGTCCGCTCAGCAGCAGACAGGTGAGCGATCGGCATGAGCGAACTAACTTGACGAGGGCCGGTGGTGGGATGCTGGCGATGAACCGAAGGTCGAGCGACGTTAGCGAGCCGAAGCAGGCGTCCACGAGCGCATCGACCGGCTTCTCGCCGACACAGTCGCAATACGCGAGGACCATGGTTTGCAGGCGTCTTCGTCGAGCTTTTGCCTGAGAGGATGAAGATGTATCGGACTTGAAAAATGACGCCATCCCAGCGTCCGATATGCGTGAACAACGCGATACGTCCAGGACTTCGAGCCTATCCAGGGTTGATAGCGCCCGCATGCTCTTGTCGCACATACTAGCGCACCCGGCAACGTTGAGATGTGCCAGGAATGGACACGCCGCCGCAAACCACGCGAAGCTCAGGGTTGTGATGGACGAGCAGCCTGAGACGTCGAGCTTTGACAGCGCGGTGTACGTCGTGACGCGCTTGGTGCCGTAATAGCTCGGGACCGACACGAAGAACTCCATCGCTTCGTCCGTGATCTCGTCGCAGTCGCTCAGGTTCAGCTCTTCTAATGCGCGAGGCAAACTCGCAAACAGCTCTTTGAGGGTTGCGTCCGACACATTGCGACACCGGCGTAGTGATAGCGTCTTGAGCCTTGCGCCTCGAGCCTTAATGACTTGAAGCAGCGACGCATCCGACACAAAAGCGCAGTCGTCCAGTCGAAGGCGCTCAAGATGCGGCAGCTTCTTGGACAGAAGAGTTACGCCCGCGTCAGTGATGCGGGCGCATCCGCACAGATCCAGCGCTGATAGCCTTGACAGCGCAGTCGAGATCGCGTTCACCATGTCATCTGTCACCGCGTCGCTGCTGGACACATTCAGGTCTTTCAGCGATGCGCATTTCTGCGCCAAGCCGTGGAAAGCAGCTTTCTGGAGCAACAACACGAAGCACAATGCACGACACGGTTATAAACCATCATGATACCATCCTCGTCAACCGATTTATCGTCGACACCGTGTGCTTACAGGGATATCTTCGAACCGAGAAAGGTTCAGTCGCTCGAGACGGCAGCAGTTCGTGAGCAGGTTGGCGAGATCTGTCGACACGTTGACGACGAACGATATCAGGGCAACCACCACGACCGACACGGAGCGAGTTTGGAGCTTGTTGTGCGTACCTTTGGACGCGCTGAGCCTCGACAGCCTGCTCAGATTCAATTCGGCGCACTGCGACGACAGACTCGCAGCAATCTGCGCGACGATAGGGCTGTCTGCTGCGGTGCAAAACTCGGTCCAGTCTCTCAGATCAACGACCGGGAGCGGCCGAAACGAATTCGGTTCGTAGAAAACGTCGTGTGGGATGACAATGTTGGCTGCCTTGACGTCCACCGGATCGGAAAAGGACCGCCCAGAGTGTTGGTTGTCGTAGGCCATCTCGGCTCCGCCTTCGACACTATTGAGCACGCGCGTGGCCTTCCTAGCCAGTCAACAGTCACATTCGTCAGCGTACACACACAGTTCAGCCGTACTATCGCCAGTTTGGGGACCTACGGAGCTTTTGACCTCGCTCAGCAGTGCATCGCGGATCTGCGCGTCCTTGCGCGTTGGACTACTCAGCGGAGGCAGCAGCGTTTCCGTTGTGAAGCTCAGTTTCTCCTCAACCAGTCGCTCGACCGACCGCATGGTCTTCCTCTTGCTCCCGCTACTTTCCCACGACCGCGGACGCCGTGACGCAGTTGTCGTTGTTCGGGGCAAGAACGCTCCTCCTCCTCCTCCTCCTCCTTCTCGCCTTGGTGACGCGTCAGCAACCGGAAGATCTAACGGGACCGAAGATACAAGGCGAGACTCACGAAACATGGCCAGATCTTCGTCGGGGACTCGCTTCGCCGCGCCTGCCATCGGCACCGGCGGGCTGTCAGCGCTCTTCTTGATCCAAGAGTTGAATGCAGCGAGCTCATCCACGTGCATTGGCGTATCGTCACACTCCCGCGTCGACATTGGTGATCTCAGGCTGGACCGATCGCAGTGGATGGCAGCTCCGTTCTTCGCATGAGCCTCGAAGTGGCCACCAGCGTCGTCGCTGCCATCGTTCCAGCCACGCGTACGCCTCTTCTTCATCCGCCTGACGACCTCGTTCGCCCTCGTCGTGGGCAGACCAGCGTCCCGCATCGCCGACTGGCGCTTCGCCATGTCTGTACACTTGAGGAACAGTCAATTAGCGCATGCCGCCCCAGCGCGAACGGTCAATGCATGCAAAGAGACGCTTCGCTCATCCAAACGCCATATATTTCAGGAACTCACCACAAGAACCACCCGACAGCCGCGCTGAGCGACTTCTCGACTTATGCCTTATGGCCGTGGTTTGAAGCCATGCACTCTGCAGCCAGCGAACGCTTCCACCTCGCGGACTGGAGACCGGGAACGACGACATCAAATGAATGTGGCGCCACGCCACCACACCACTACCGGCACGGTATGCTCACCGTCAGCATCCGAGATGTACACGCAACCGTGACGACGCAAACGGAGTTAGCGGTCGCGAAACATCAAGTCGTGGGCGTCACGGCATCCCCACAAGAAGCCGAATCGGTCACGGAAATTCTCAGGCTCGCTGTCGGACTCCAAATCTTCGTCGGAGCTCCACGAGCGCTGACCAAATTCAGCGAGTCTCGAGTCCGCTCGCGGTTCTCCAAAAGAGAAGCACTGTCGTTGGTCCTGTGTTAAAGACTCTGCTTGATGGAGCATGCTCGACACGGCTGGGAGGCTAGCTCCGTCTGGACCACACGGACCACCGAACGGGTCGAAGACCGGGACACTGCGAGGAAACGAGTCGGCAATGTCGAAGCGGGCGGAGATGCGCAAGCCGTCAACGCGTGGGCGGATCGTCATTTTCCGGAGGCGCGTCTGGGAGCGCCAGCGCTGCACCAGGGTCCGATACGCGTTTGCGATTGCCCGCTCGCGTTCTCGGCTCTGGCGCGCGCTGATCTGCTTGGTCACTGTATGTGGCGCCTCGTGTGACCGCAACTCCCGCATCTGGTCCAACGCAGTCTCGACGGCAGACCACCACACGCGCTTGAATTCGTCGTCGAGATGCTCCATCAACGCTCGCATCTCCGCCTTCTTGCGGACTGGCAGCAGCAGCACGAACTGGGTCGGAGACCCGAGCTGTTCCCATGAGGCCGAGTCACTCTGCAGCCGGCCAACGAACTTACGAACGACAGCGAGCGCCCCCTTCCGCTTGGCCGCGCGATTGGTCGCGTTCACAGTGAAGAGCGCGTCCACCGCTGCTTGTAACTCGCAGCGAAGACTGGACACGCGCGTGGCGACCTCGTCTGCGTGACTCTCGCCAGCATGCTGGACGGAACGCTCAGCGCTCGCATTGACCTCGTTGAGTTGAGCGTCCGGTCATGCTCCAGCAGCGCGAAGGACCTCGTCACGCGCGACGACGGGGGCGGCCTCGAGGTTGACCGTGTAGCGGTGGGTCTGGTCGACAACCCACGACGCAAACTGCTCCGCCGACTCGAACATGTTCATGGCGCGTTCGTGAGTGATGGAGAAGCCAGGAAATCGGCGGGGAGCTCCGCCAACGCATCCAACCCAACCGTTAGAAGTGAGTGCCTTCTGGAGCGAAACATTAACGGTCGATGCGAGCGGCAATGAGAGGCTGGTCGGTCAACACCTTCCCGAAGGGGAGAGAGGTGATCGTTCCCGCCCATTCAACGGGCGGAGGTCCTTCGGGACGCGACGTATCGCCCTTTCAACAATCACTGTCGCTTGCATAATGAGGGTGGCGATGCTGACCAGAGCGCTCACCGTCATGACGCCGGATGCGTCATCCGCCAGCGAAAGAAATGGGAAACGGGGACTGGGAATCGAGTGGAAGCGATTCGGTCTGCGTCTCTCTCAAGCACGGGAGTTCGTTCCTGGGAAAGCGCTCGCGTTCTAACGGGGCGATTGAAACCGGTGACCGCCAACGGAGAGTTGGCACGAGCACAACCGCCACATCGGAAAACTCCGAGCCGCGAACAAGTGCGTCGACCGCTGACCACGCCAAGCAGAAGGAAGAGAGAAGCGCAAGGCCCGCACGGAGCGATGCGAATCTCGCTCAGTGCCGACGCCAAGCGCATCAGCGCCGACTGCTTTCGCCTCGTTGGTCTGACGACGGAGGTGCAGAACGATGCGGAGGTCGTGAAACCCGTGCTAAACGAGGTCGAGGTGCTCCGCCTGTGCTCGGAGCTGAACATGCTGCCGTCGATCAATCGGAAGGACTTCGAGTTCGACATGATTTCTCCCGAGGAGTTTGACGACGAACTGACGCGGTGCCTGCGCCAAGACGTCTTTGGCAAGCGCATGGAGACGAAGGCGGACGGTCTGGCGGTCCTTGGACTGTTCGGCAAGCAGCAGGAAGTGAAGCGTGCGCTCAAGCGCTACGGACTGTGGTCGAGCGAGATGGAAGCGGGACTGAAGATCAAGGACCAGGGCATCTACTGTGTGAAGGCCCCTAGCAAGACCGAGTTGCCCGAGCAGCCGACGCTCGTGCTGTTCGCATGGGTCCAGGACTGCCTGTTTGACCCCGCGCGACTTCGCGATACGGCGACGTATGTGCTGCGCTTCCTCGCGTGCATGAGCTCGGATCTGCAGCTTTGCCTGTCGTCGCGAGACGTTACGGAAGTCGAGGATGTCGTGAAGTCGCTCTCGACGGGCGGTCACAATTGGTCGCCGTCCTATTCGGTCGGCTTCCGCGTCGAGAAGCAAGAGGATGAGAAGGACGGCGTGATCTGTGCCAGTGTGAGCACGATTGAGATGCCAACCCTCAAGAAAGCGCGGGATATTCGCGTGTTGAAGGGAAAGTTCCCGGGGCTCTCTGCTGTGTGCCGCGCTCCACGACGCAAGTCCACGACGAGAGAATGGGCTTCCTTTGACGACGCGCAACAATTTGCCGAGTGGATGGTCAGCCAGGCAAAGCACTATGCTGTCAAGCTGAACGACTCTCGGTGGATTGAGCCCGAGTTCCGTCGCGCACTGCTCGTGGCGAGCGGGAAGTGGCCAGCTGAGACGATTGTCGCTGTGAATGACGAGTTGGCGCGCAGCCTCGCCGGCATCGAAGAACAGAGTCAAGAGGAAGTTGGGATGCAGATTGAAGACTGGCGAGGCGCGATGTCGGAGATTGTGGACAAGCTCTTCAACGTCGATTGCCTGCTTGGGGTGGCTGACGATGACAGCTCTCCTTACGGGACGTTTCAAGCGCGACTGGAGAAGTTGCAGCGAGAGCACGCCATTTGGCGCCCTATTCCCCCGGAGACCAAGGTGCTACTGGATCTTCCTCTTCGACTGAAGAACCAGATGAAGGGCCTGTTCTCGGTCTTTCTTGAAGAACACAATTCTCGCCGCGGATCGGATCGCCTCGACGACATTCTGAAGCGCTTCCCGATTGAAGCCAAGCGAGTTGCGGTGGAGAAGGGCTTCCTGCATTCGGCCTGGGACTTTTTCACGGGAAAGCCAACAACTGATGGGGACACTGTCACTGCGGACGCGTTCCGTACGCGAATGATGAACCCGTTGATTGCGATGCGCGAGCGCTGGTGGTCTGCAATCGATTCGGTCATGGAAAACGCGAAGAAGTTGATGCTGAAGAAAGCGGTGGACGCCCGAAAAAGCGCGCTGGAGAAATCGGCGAGCGATGACCGCGCACAAGCCGTCGACACAGCGTGCAACGATCTACTGCAGCGCTGGGACCAGGGCGCTGACGACGAGCTGCTGATGACTGTTGTGGCGAGAAAGCAAGCGTGGGGATACGGCTTTAGCTCGGTGAAGTGCGACATTACGAAGGAGTGCTGGAAGCCAGCACGAGACGAGCTGCACGTGTCGAAGATTACTTGCGATGCTGGCGGGCGGCCTCACATCGAAGCACTAGGCGTCATGCCGTTGCAGGACGGGCGCACAGTTGTGCGGTCCTTCACAATTGGCTGCACTGGGTTACTTGTGATCTCATCGTCGCCTGGTGGGACCGAAGTGTCTCGTGTGAACTTCCGTCTGCAGCAACATTCGTGGACCACAAGCGCCCAAGTCGGTGAAGAACTGCGTTTGATCCAGCGATTCCGTCGACAATGCACCGTCTGCGACTTTAACGTCCAAGAGCGACTGATGGCGTTTGTCACGGACGACAACTGGCTGTTTGTCTACCGGTTCAATGCGAGCTTCGAGTCGATGGAAGTCACGAAGCGCATTGAGTTGACGCTGCAAACGTCACTATCGGCCGTTGTCGATGTGATTGTCGCGGAGAACTCGGTCTTCTTGGTCGACGACGAAGGCGCGTTGCAGTCGATCAACTTCCGGTCGCTGCAGACATCTC
The DNA here is from genome assembly GCA_023338115.1 of Phytopythium boreale. Lineage (NCBI taxonomy): Eukaryota > Oomycota > Peronosporomycetes > Pythiales > Pythiaceae > Phytopythium > Phytopythium boreale. The sequence continues at coordinate 1,020 of JAADYG010000007.1, read as the reverse complement.
GGAAGATGTCTCCGTCGAAAGCCGACAACTATGCTTGGCGCAGTGGGCTGATGTTGCTGTCGGGTGGGCTGGCGCTCGGCCGCTTTGTCGTTTTACGCAGTCCAAACGGGATGCTCGGGAACCTGTTCTCGTCGGAGTATGGCGGATCGCTGGAAGCGTTTGCTGGTGAGGACTTTCGCTCGATCCCCGCCTCCTTCCCAGACAGCACTCTTCTTTGCCGCGAGGCAGCGACCGAGTGTGTTGACGACAAGCTCTTCATTGTCGACGCTGTGGCGGGCCACATCGGCGTGTTCAGCCTCTCGCTCACCGTTCGGAGCGACTCGTACCGCATTCGACACTCGAACCAGAAGTCGATGGCTGTGAGCTACGAGTCCAAGCGGGAAAGCACCTCGGAGCACTGGCTTCGCGCGCTTTACCATACATACGAGAAGTTCCCGGTCGGCGGTCTGATCCAGAGCGTCAACGACAACAGCACCGAGCTTCGGCTTCGCGTGAGCACGCACCAACCACTTTCGGACCTGTCGGTTCGCGCCTGCCGCGACTTCCTCGACTGCGTGATGAATGACTTGCGCAAGCTGAACAAGTCACTGGGCAACGTGGACGCGTCACGCGGCGTTCGCTTCGTCAATGGCGAGATGGACGACGTCGACGACGGCTGGAAGACGCTGACTGGTGGGGCGAAGAACGCGTTCATCCAGAACTTGATCACGTTTGTCCCTGTCCAGATCTGCCGAGCCGAGGGCAACGCGTTGACCGTCATGGCGAATGGGTTGGCGGGAACTGGAGCCCCGATGGACAAGTCGCAGCGTGTCCAAGCCGCTGACATCGCGCGGTCGATCCGGTTCGGTTTGCTGTCGCCGTTGCTGAACGCTTGGAACGGTCCTGTGGTCGTCATCACGTCGATGGGGAAGCAGTCGACGGGGAAGAGCTACATGCTGAACCACTTGACGGGTTCTTCGTTTGCTATTGCTGGTGCCCGATGCACGGACGGCGCGTGGATGAGCATCCGACTATTGCCAG
>JAADYG010000699.1:0-16751 GCA_023338115.1 Phytopythium boreale | reverse complement strand
TGGCGAATGGAGCGCCACTGCATGCGGGCGTGTTTCGCTGCTGAGCGAGGTGAGGACATGCAATTGGGCAAATAGGAAAATGGCGTCATTTGCATTTTGATTGGGAACACGATCGAACGAAAATTGCACTTGTGGGAAATGCACTTTTTCTGGGGCTAAAACCTAACATTAGGTTTTTGTGGTAAAACCTCATTTTGCACTTTGATTGGGAAATTTGGCAACTTGATTGGGAAATGGTGTACACTGTACAGCGTACAGTACTCGCAGTCTCTCTTCTCTTTCTTGAGCTTCCAGCACGCCTTGGCCAGACTCTATGACGCGTAGCGTAGAGGCGTTGAGCCGCGCCCTGGCTGTGGCGAAAGCAAAGATGTGACAGCCTGACGCATCAGCCTGCTTGGTGAGTGCTAACGCTGCTTTCCGCTCGCCAAGAAGAAAGCGGGCGAGCGACGATCCTTTCAGTATCGAGAGCGACCAAGCGACAAGCCGCCCACTCTGTCTGCTCGAAAGAAAGAAAAGCGGCAGCATTCAAGAGAGCGGCGCCGCAACAAGCGAGCGACTGCGACTGCGACTGCAAGAGACACCAAAATGCAAAGGATTCTTGTGCTTACCAGAGCCTCTACCAGGTAAAATTTTACAGGTCCTGTAAAATTCGCATGGCGATGGATTCTGCAGTCGGAGGCGCTAGATTTCTTGAAATTACCAATGGTTTGATCGTTTGATGGAGTGTGAGATGCCTGGCAGGCCCGGGCAGAAGTCGGAGCCTTCTTGCTCCTCTCGTGGATCACGCGAGCGGTGCAACGCTCGGGATCACGACGCGCGGGCGGCGCTGGAGGTCTTCTCATGAATGCTGTGTGGTAACTGCACAGGTACTACAGAATACAGAAGTGCACTTTGCCCGCGGTAGCCAGCGTGATTGCCTGCTCTGGCGAACAGAGTTGAGGGCTGCAGTCCCATCTTCTTCGTACTGCAGCGATTAGTTGGAGAGCAGTGTACAATACGAATGCAACGCGTTCAATCCAAGAGACCAGACCAATGCAGGCCGGAAACTGGCTCAGACGGCTTTCCCGTTAAACGGCAGGGTCGGACGACCGCATGGCCGGCAGCAGCCACGTTGGTTCAAATCCCACACGAGCGCTGTTTCAGAACCAACGATCGGCGAGCCTCCAACGTCCACCGAGCTCGCCGATCGTCCTACGAGCAGGCATTCCACTGTATGGGCATTTAGTTGACCCAGCTCTGGGCTCGGAGCCGCCGACGCCAAGAGCGCGGCGCTTGCTGTTTTCCAGGCACTCACCGTTCGGGAAACCCGGAGGAAGAGAGACCCCCTCCCGAGCGCTTTCGACTTGCGGTCGGCCGATCTCTCGCCGCGCTACAACCACGCGACTGCTTCCGAGATAGCGCAACAGTCATCCGCGTCCCATTTCTTGCGTCATAGCATCCGCGCAGCCCCGCAGAAGGGAACTGTATAATCGAATATTAGTTATGAAGTAATTATAGATAGTTTTTGCGAATAGCAAGTGGTAACATGAAAATACCGGAACATTGGCTCTGTGTCAAATAATCCATGAAGTGAATATGATGGCGGATCTGCCATCTCTCTGATGGGCGACGAGGTCTTCTCGTCCGACGTCACGCGCCACATCGCCATAATCAGTCAGTGAAGGCGACACTTTTGCCTTGAGAAATGCGGCTCCGACGTCAGAGAGCGCATCGCATCTTGTGCTCAACGCATCATGCTCCGCCACTTTGTACAGAGCACACACGTCGTCTCACACTCCCTCTTCGCCTTCTTCTCCATGCCATGTAACGACGCGAGGCGGGGCGCCGTTTACACCGATAAAACGCGTACGCGCACATAGGAGATCGCGCTTAATTTTAGCGCTCTCCAGCTGTCAACGTGTCATTGGCCTCATGCTAACCCTTAGCGTATTGTATGCCGGAAAATGTATGTGAACTGTGCACTTGGTCCGGCCCCTGCCAAACCCTGATTGCTCTTGGAAAATGTAAGTGGACCGAGCATCATGTTCGACGGCGCCCCGTTCAAGAAATTGCCTGCGCATAATACTCAACAGCATGTCGATTCACAACCGACTGTCAGTCTGGCTCGTTCGCTTGGTGATGTGTCGGCCTCATGGAGATGGTCGCGCCTCCGCATCCCCCTGGACTCGCTGTGTAGGAAATCGCCCACCAAAAGGGCTTGCCTTGAGCAATGCATGGCGAGCGAGAGCAAGAAGAGACCTTTACCGGCACAGTCCGCTCCTCTCCCCTGAATTCTACTGTTCATGCAAGCCAATTTGATGCAACGCCGACTGATAATGCTCCGATAGAAGGAGAGAATGTATGAGAGGTTCGTTCGCTCGGACGCTCCTGCTCTACGCGGCCCCTTTCTCTGTCGATTGAGGCACGCTACCAGCAGGTTCAAGACATCCGCCCGCCTTCTCCAGCGCACAGACGAGTCGCCGACTTCACTGGATCAAAGGCGAGGCAGGGCATCCTTGCCACGCGAGACTCAACCGTTCAATACACTCGCTACCGTAGAAGCCAGCGCCCTCTCTCGCTCGCTCGCTCCTTCCCCCCATTCGAACAGTCTCCGTCTCGGTCTCGTTGCCCGACCAACTGCTCGCTCGCTCTGCCCGCGGCACCTGCTTCCTCGGCGCCATTTTGCGAGTTTATCACGCGGAGACGCCCGCCGCCTGCTCGCCGCGAACCCCTAGCTCAGCCGAGTGGTTCACGCCTTCTGCCTCTTGCACACCACGTGGCTTGATCGCCAGCCAGCCTCTCCGCGGTGAAAAGGGGAGACCGTCATAATAAGCAGCAGCAATCCGAGCACGAAAAAAGGTGAGACCGTCTGTCTGTGTGTGTGAGAGAAATCCACCGTCAATCAGTCGCTCCGTGCTCATTTGCGATCTCCCTGTTGCTGACTCGTTTCTCTTCCTCCTCCGCTTCGCCGCCACTGGCCTTCGTTCCCCCGTCACTAGACGAACGAGGTCGCGTGACATCAAGCGCCGTGCGTATTACTCTGCCTGCCTATCCAACGCGTCACTACCTGTAGATATCTAGGATCCACATCCGCCGCGATGCACCTCCGGTTCCCGCTGCCGGCGGGGTACTTCCCCAAGTTCCAACTCACGCCAAGCGACGCGCAGGGCTACTACGCGCTGGCGACGGACATTGTGCGCGAGACGCGGACGGACTTGAACCACTACGTGCGCGACGGCAAGAACTATATTGACTCCAAGAAGTGGAAGCTCGCCAAGTCCAAGGACCGGCTGCACTGCTACCGCAAACGCGCGACGAAGGGCTCGACGGACCAGCTCGGGCTCTATGGTCCCACCGGGCTCGAGACCGGTAACTCCATGTCGAGCACCGGGAGCGGGTCGATGGATCTCTCGCATGGGTCGTCGTCCACGCGGATGCGTCCGTCGCTGAGTATCGCGAGCTCCAACTGCAGCTCGTCCACTGGCCGCTCGGACGACGAGCCGAGCCGCAAGAGCATCGCGCCCATGGTCATCGGCTACGGCCTCGTGGACGGCACGGTCGACGACATCATCTACGGCCTGCACGAGTCGTCGACGGAGGAAATGAAGACGCTGTCCTCGTTCCTGGGCGACGAGTCGCTCGTGGACTGCGCGGTGTTGCACACGATCAAGCTCACGCGCGCCTCGTACCTCGGGTTCAAGTGGAAGCTCTCGCGCACGGTCGGCGGAAACCGTGACCGCTGCTTCCTCGAGTACGTCGGTATCTCGGTCGACCACAACGGCGACCGCTACGGCTACTGCGTCATGGAGTCCGTGCCGCTCGCGAGCTGCCCACCCTTCGACGACAACTCCATCTCGCGCTCAAACCTGTCATTCTGCTTCATCTTCCGTCCCGGGCGGCTTCCCGGCCAGGTCGAGGTGTTCATGGAAGGCGCCTTTGACTCGACCGCGGACGTTCTCACGGCTGGCGGAGTGGGAGACTACCGGAACGCGATGGACATGCTCTTTATTGTGGAGACGGCCATGGAGGCCGCGGAGGCCAAGAAGCTGTCGGCCATGGTCACCAAGCAGTCGTCCGTCAAGGACAAGCCGCAGAGCAGCAACACGTGCTCCATCTGCCGCGCCAAGGCCAAGCTGCTGTCGTCGCACTCCAACTGCCAGACGTGCGGCGTTGTCATCTGCAGCAAGTGCCGCGTGCGCAAGTCTACCTTCTCACGCCGCGGCAAGATCAAGATCGCGTGCTGCAAGCTGTGCCTCGTCATGGTCAAGGATCAGTCGCCGTTCGCGGGCGAGAAGTTCGAGCGGCAGCCGCTTCACGCCATTCAGAAGAGGACGGGGGCCGCGCCGAGCGAGGCAGGCAGCGTGGACAGTTTGGGCTCGGACAAGCGACTGCACCGGACCGACTCCGCCGCAACTGCCGGCATGTCGTTCGCCGACACGGACTACTCGTCGTCGATCCTGTCGTCGGCGCCGTCGAGCTCCCTCTCGTCCGTGTCGTACTCGGACCTGGAGGACAACTTCTCGGACCGGCTGCACATCAGCAACGGCCCGCCGGGCAGCGCGCTGGTGGTGGCGGACCGCAAGATGATGCCGTCGGTCAACGAGGCCAATAACTACCAGCAGATCGCGACGTACGAGCAGCAGCAGCGCATGCAGTACGAGCAGCAGCAGTTCCAGCAGCAGCAGTTCCTCGCGCGGCAGCAGCAGCGGCAGTTCGGCGGGGGCATGCCGCCCCAGAACGCCGCGTACGGAGGCATGCCGCCGCCGCCGCCGCCGCCCCACGCGCGCGCGGCCGCCGACAACCACCGCGCGGGGCTGTACAACCAGATGCTGGAGCTGCAGATGGCCGCCGAGCGCGCCTACAACATGGCCAACCAGAACGCGACCATGATGCACAACCATCAGTAAGAGGACCTCGCGCTTTCCATTTCCACAACCAGCTAGGACGGAGGGCAGGCTGTGCGCCAGTCTTGCTCTCGTTTAGATTCGTAGATGTAATTTAAGACTTGGCCTTCTTCGCGGTCTCAGCGACAAACCTTGTTGGCGTTGCCTCTGAGTTGGATAGTGAGTGCGAGTGGCCGTTGGGCGCGTTACACGCCTGATAACACGGGGAGGTTTAGGAGGCGCGGGCTGCATTTATGGCATGCAAGTTGCCACCACTACACACTGTGAGAGTGCTGACGGTGGTGATGCCGGCGACACGGCGCCGCCGCCTGAGGCGCGTGCGACGTGAGGCCGCTGCCCCGCTTTTCACGCCCGTGGACACCCGGAGCGATGAGCATGCAGAGTGTTTGGGCATTTGAGCTGCTCGATGCGCGCGCATCTCCCCTGGTTTAAATCCTAGACGCCGAACGGCGGCACCGGCAGCCACTCGTTTACCGCAAAAAACCTATAAATGCGTTTAGATGGTTTGATAATGCATTATATATTATAAATTTACACCTATTCTATCTGATTTGAGCTCACTTTGAGCAATCAATACAACGTCTGTCAAAACGTGAATAGCTTCAGCTTCTAATTTGAAGGGAGTCAAGCTAATTCGGACCATCACTCTGCCTGTTTGTCCAATCCTTGGACGTATCCTACTGCCTGTGATACTTGATACCTTTCGGTAATGGATTGCTGCGGAAGTGGTGCATGGACAGGTTCTCGTTTCTTGACTCTTTCTGTCAACGGCAGCAAAACTGAAGTTTCGAGCGAAGCCATTCCGTCAAAGAGAGACCGAGCAAACAAGAAGCATGCTGTAGTGTATAACTTGCTACGCAGCGTGATAGTAATCCCACCTTAATATCAGTCCTAAACGGCTACTGCATGGCCATGAAGGCAATCATATCTTTACCAGTCGCTGTGCAAAGGATCGCTGTGGGGCCACGCCCTTTTTCCTATTCCGACGATCCGCACGAAAACCTTTGAGAACCTATATCCAGCAGCTTTTCCGCCTGATCGGAATAAAAACCCCGCCCCCCGCACAAAGCGTGAATAACCAGAATCCGCCGTACAAAAAACAAGCAGATAAACTTTATCGAAACTCAATTCATTCCATTTTATCAATTCATCACCATGTTTTCAATTCAATATCAATTCAAACACAATTCATTCATGAGAAACAACCACATCACCTTGTTGGTAAAGTATCGGGTCGGTGCTAAACACCACCGCATTCTTCTGCTGCGCATCCCCCCCCGCCACACACCATCACCCCCAACAAACAACACACACAAACAGATCCCCCACCCTTCTGGTCCTTCCCGAGTCCGCCGCTCGACGCCCGCGGCTCTCATTCCGAAACTTGCCTCGCCGCCGCCACCTCCAGCCGCACCACCCTCTCTTTCCGCGCGAATAAGAGGAAAGGACGAACTTCAAGAGGTTTCCCCTTGTGTGACGGCGCCCTTTCCGATACAGAAGAAGACAAGACGAAGAAGATGCAGCCGGCGCTCCGCAAGCAGGTAGTGGTGCGCGCGTCGCCCGCGATCAAGAAGAGCGCGGCGCGCGCTTTCGCGACGTCGGCGTCCTCGGATGCGGCGGCCACGTTCGAGAAGCGCGACGGGTCGCGCGGCAAGATCGTGAGCGAGCGAGCGTTCATCGACTTCAAGCGGCAGCCGGACCCGTACCGCGATGTGATGGAGCGCGTGCACGACTGGAACGAGATCAACACTGAGCGCCGCGACCCGTCGGAGCGCAAGGTGCAGGCTGCGCGCTGCATGGACTGCGGCACGCCCTTTTGCCAGACCAACACGGGCTGCCCCGTCAACAACCTCATCCCCGAGTGGAACGAGCTTGTGTTCCGTGACGAGTGGAAGGAGGCCATCGACCGGCTCCACAAAACCAACAACTTTCCCGAGTTCACCGGCCGCGTCTGCCCAGCGCCGTGCGAGGCCGCGTGCGTCGCGGGCCTCGTGGACGACCCGATCACCATCAAGAACACCGAGTACGCGATCGTCGACCGCGCCTTCGAGGAGGGCTGGATCGTGCCGCGCATCCCGCACCGCAACGGCCTGCGTGTCGCTGTCGTGGGCTCTGGCCCCGCCGGTCTCGCCGCTGCCGACCAGCTCAACCAGAAGGGCTACCACGTGACGGTGTACGAGCGTGAGGACCGCGTTGGCGGCCTGCTCATGTACGGCATCCCCAACATGAAGCTCGAGAAGAAGACGGTTGACCGCCGTATCAACCTGCTCAAGGAGGAGGGTATTGAGTTCGTCACGAACGCCGAGATCGGCGTGAACGTGGCCGTTGAGCAGTTGCAGTCGGAGAACGACGCGATCGTGCTCTGCGTGGGCTCGACGGTCCCGCGTGACATCGACGTGCCCGGTCGCAATCTGAAGGGCGTCCACTTTGCCATGGAGTTCCTGACGAAGAACCAGAAGCGGCTAATGCTGACGGTGGATGGCAAGCTCCAGAGCGGCTGGGACCGCAACTTCGTAACGGCCGAGGGCAAGGACGTTGTTGTCATTGGCGGCGGTGACACCGGCACGGATTGCAGTAAGTTGCCTGATGTTTCCTGCCGATCGTAGCATATTGTGAGCTCCGTATACTAACGTTTGTCGTGTTCAACCTTCGATGTACAGTTGCGACGTCGATGCGCCACCGCTGCAAGTCGGTGACGAACCTGGAGCATAACCCGCAGCCTCCGCCGTCGCGCGCGCCCGAGAACCCGTGGCCCGAGTACCCGCGTGTCTACGGCGTTGACTACGGCCATGCGGAGGTGCGCGCCGTGTTTGGCGAGGACCCGCGCAAGTACGCCCGCATCACGAAGGAGTTCAAGGGCAACGACAAGGGTGAGGTGACCCACGTGGTGACGATCCAGTCGAAGAAGGAGAACGGCGTGATCGTGCCGGTCCCGGGCACGGAGGAGGAGATTCCGGCGGACCTGGTGCTCTTCGCCATGGGTTTCTCGAACCCGGAGCAGCAGATTGCTGAGAAGCTTGGACTGGAGGTGGACCAGCGACGGAACGTGCGCGCGGCCTACGGCGAGTACCAGACGTCGCTCGAAGGCGTCTTCGCCGCTGGCGACTGCCGCCGTGGCCAGTCGCTGGTCGTGTGGGCCATCAACGAGGGCCGCGGCGTGGCCGACGCCGTCGAGAAGTACTTCTTGAACGAGGGCTTCCAGCCGGAGGTGTCGCAGAACCAGCGCTACGGCTAGGCGATGCGCATGCTTTGGCTCGCAGGGGACCGGACCCAGCCACCGCTCACCGTTAGGTACAGACACACGCAGACTAATAATGTACTGGTATTGAAATTAACTACTCGCGCATCAGTCCCAGCCTTGTGGAAGCCGTCGCCGCGGTAATGAAAGAAACATAAAGATGAAGAGACTGGGAGGAGACCGAGACTGTCAACCGAGTCATTTCGTACAGTGCATCTATGGACATGAAGGTAAGTTTGTACACCGCCTACATACTCTACAGGCGGATAATGGGCACGTGTTTGCGCAGCTCCCTGGCGACCTCGCGGAGCTGCTCGCCGATCGGGTGGCGGTCGTTGAAGCGCAGGTCCAGCACGCGGACGCCCGTGAGCGCGCGCACTTGGCCCGCGTCCTTGATGCCGGCGCAGTCGCTCAGATTGAGTTCGTGCACGTTCGCCAGCATGGCCACGTCCCGCACGCCGTGGCTGCCCGACAGGTTGAGCGTGTGCACCTTGGCGAGCGCGCGCACGTCCGTGATCAGCTTGCTGTGCTTGAGCGACAGCGTGTGCACGTTGGTGAGCGCGCTCACGTCCGCGAGCGTCTTGCAGTAGCTCAGGTCCAGCGTGTGCACATTGCGCAGCGGCGACACGTCGCGCAGCTGCGCGCAGCCCGCGAGTTTGAGCACGCGCGCGCTGCTCAGCGGGCTCAAGTCCGTCAGCGAGTCGCAGAAGCGGAGGTCCGCCTCTCGGGCGGAGCGGATGGCCGACACGTCGCTGATGAGCGGACAGCCCGACAAATTCACGCTTTGCACGCGCTCAAGCGCCTTCATGGGCAGCTGGCGCAGTGCCACGCAGCGGTACGCATTGAGCGTGTGGACACCGCGCAGGGTGTCGTCTCCGAGGTCCTGCAGGTTCTTGCAGAAGCTGACGTCGAGCTCTGCGACGCGGCCGACGCCGCTGAGCGTCGTGAACTGGTCGCAGCGGCTCAACACGAGCCGCTTCAGGCCGTGCAAGTGGCTCACACTCGAGATGTTGGTGCAGCTGGAGAGGTCGAGCTCCTGCAGCGGCGACCCCTCGCGCCCGAGCATGGAGATGTCCGTGACGGACTGGCACTGGCGCAGCGACAGCACCACGACGCCTTCACTGAGCGCCGACACGTCCGTGATGAACCGACACAGCGACAGATCCAGCGTGTGCACGTTGCCCAGCGCGCTGACGTCCGTGACGTTGCTGCATCCGGTCAGATCGAGCGAGTGGACGCTGCCCAACGCGCTGACGTCGACGACGCCGTGGCAGTTGCGCAGCGACAGCGTGTGGATGCCGCCCAGCGCACTCACGTCCGTGATGTTGATGCAGCTCGACAGGTTGAGCGAGCGGATGCTGCCCTCGGCGAAGGCGCTCACGTCGTGGATCGCAGCGCAGCCGCCCAGGTTGAGTTCGCGCACGTTGCGCAGCGCCGATACGTCCCGAAGCTGCGGGCAGTTGCGCAGACTCACGCGCTGGACGTTGGCGAGCGCGCTCACGTCGCTGACCCCTCGGCAGACGTTGAGCTGGACGGACTCGCAGCTGCTCAGCGGCTGCAGGTTGGTGACGTTGTGGCAGTAGGACAGGTCCACGTGCTTGGTCTGGCTCAGGAACGCGACGCTCTCGAGCATGGTGCAGTACGACAGGTCGACCTCGTGGATGCCGCGCAGGAAGTGCAGCCCGTCGATGCGGCTGCACCCGCTGAGCCCCAGCTCCTCCAGAACGCTGATGCCGTCAAACAGCCGCACGTGCGCGATCCCCGACAGGTTGAGGCGGCGCACCGGCCCGACCGCGTCGAACGTGTTGATGTTGGAATGCGCGTCGTGGCTGTCGCCGCAGATGAGGCGCTGGAGCGTGTGCGAGCACTCGTATGCAGTACGTTCGACGAGTCCAAGCGCGTCATCGTTGTCCTCGTTGACGTCGCCGTCCGCTTGGTCGCCCACGACGACCAGCCCGCCGGCCGCGTTCACGTTGTAGTAGATCCGCTCCGTCACGCCTTCTACTTCGTCCAGCTCGCGGCCTTGTTCGCTGTCGCAGTCGCAGCCGTCAACGCCGCAGCCCTCGACGGGCTGGAAAGACACGTTGGTGAGGTTCTTCCACACTTTGAGCACCTGGTGGAGACCGCGCACGTTGCTGATGATGTTGGCGGGCGCTTGTAGGCGCGCGTGCTCGTGTAGCACGCCGTAGAAGTATCGGTTGAGCTCCGCGAGCGCCACGGCGTCGCGCAGCGGCAGGAAGCGCAGCACGTGCGAGTCCCACAGCTCGAGCGGCAGCGACTGCTCCAGGTGGCTCACTGGCGTCGAGTTGTACATGGCTCCGTGTCTCAATGTGCTGTGTATGAATCAAGTGAGAGACCAAATGGAGCTGGGGAGCGCGTCGGGCGGTCGCGGATCTCGAAATGACGTACGTGGCGGCCACGTTTGGCTGCGGTCCTTGTTGTCGATTTGAACGTTTGAAAAGAAAAACGCACAGCCCGCGACAAGCAGCAGGCCCACGGAGCAGATGGAGCGATGGGGGAACGCTCACACACACACACCGCCACTTGCTTGTTGGGTATTATTTCGAGGTGAGACGCCCCACCCCCACAGGAGAAAGCGCTTGGCAGAGGACCAGCATGTCTACGCCACCTGGGAAGAGTTAAACCAGGCTGCTACGTACCTACCGTACAGTACAGTGAACAGTAGTAGGAAGCGCATCCATCTCTGTCCATGAGAACGAAGAGCAATGCCCTTTCGCTTGTGTTTTCACAATCCAGGAGCGAAGAACTCCTCGCGCGCGCATCTACCCAGCGCCATTATCAGCCCTCCCCCCATCGTGCTGACGTACTTTTGCATCGGTACAGTCCGTTTTGACACGCAAACGTCACTAAATCCGCGGTAGTGACAACCATGTCACTACCCTGCATACTGACATCAAATGTCACTCAATAGATAGTGACATATTACAACAGTGACATATGTCAGTCCAACGGGGGATTCCAGCAGCTCCCATCAACACTGAACCCTCCGAGCGGCCTCCAAAAGCCGAGATTCAGCGCGCTGACACAATGCGGCGAATCTCCACGGCGGACCGCTCCTCGTCACGGAGATTCGCCGTCATTTGACTGCCCGGAAAGTGATCAAGCGGGCAGTGGACACCCTTTCGCCCCCGCGCCGCTGACTCGCGCTCAGTATCCGTTGTCGCCCGCCCGAGTGGCAATCAAAAGGCTCGCGCGCTGCTCGCGACCAAAGGAATCCTCGTCAGCTTCCTCCCATAGTGTCCAGTACCACTGGCGCGCGGGGTCTTGTACCTCCACCTCAGGCTGCGGCCACCGTCCCATTCTTGGATCTCCGCGTTGGCCGGACGAGAGATTTGCTTGCTTGGGACCGCATCCGTCCGGTGAAGTTTTGCGGCCGCTCGACGCTTGTTAAACACGCCATGTCAGTGCAGGAGGTGGCGGCGCGGCAGCTGCCGCAGACGCTGCGCGTGTCGCACGAGGACGCGCGCGAGCTGCAGCAGCTGGCCGAGACGCTGGCGGCCAACTGCCTGGACGAGTTCGAGCTCGAGCTGCGCCGGAGCAGCGCGCCGGGCAACAGTGCCAGCCAGCGCTGGCGCGAGCTGCGGCAGCTCGAAGGCGTCCGCATCTACGAGGAGCTGCGCGCGGCGGACGGCGCGGCGCCCGCCATTCCATCGCTGCTGCTGCGCGGGAACATCCCGGGCACCATGAACGACATGCTGTTCGCGCACTCGACGGCCTGTGCGACCGACGACGCCATGAAGCTGCGCTCGCACTACGTGCAGGACGGCGTGCTGGACAGCCGCGTGCTGGCCGAGATCGCGCGCCCGAGCGTCGACGCGCCCTTCCACCGCGTGGCCGTCACCTGGCGGCTGTTCACGACGCGCGACTACGTCTGCCTGGACGCGACGGGCGTGCTGCTGCTGCCCCGCGGCGAGCGCGTCGGCTACAGCATCTCGCACTCGGTTGCGTTCGACGCGCAGCTGCCGAGCTTCGAGAAGCTCAGCATCGATCGCGGCAACGTGTCCGTCTGCTCGCTCTTCCGCGAGCACCCCGTGGGCGGCGGCTCGGTCGAGTGCTTCGCGCGCGGCTTCTTCGACATTGACACGGCGGACGACCGCGTCGCCGGCAACCTGGCGCTGCGGCTCGTGTCCAACCAGTGGCTGTCGTTCGCGCGCCACATGCAGTTCGCGCAGATGAAGAAGCTCGCGTGGTTCCTGCGCCGCAGCCTCGAGCTGCGCCTGGACAACAACTACGTCGACGACGTGTCGGCGCTCAAGAGCAAGAGCAAGAGCGGCGGCAAGCCGCAGTGCTGCGTCTGCGACAAGAGCCTCGGCTTCCTGGGCAGCCGCAAGCACTGCCGCCGCTGCGATCGCGCCGTGTGCTCGGGCTGCCAGGTCAAGAACCGCCTCTGCTGGCTCGCGGCGGACGCCAAGGGCGTCCACGAGGGCCGCGAGGTGTTCTGCTCGCGCTGCGTGCTCGAGGCCGTGCAGAGCGACGCGCTCGCCATCGCGCAGGAGGAGATCCGCCGCGGCTCGCTGCACAGCGGCAGCAGCAGCAGTAGCGACATGATGCCGCACTCGCTCAGCTGGTCCACCGCGCACTCGTCGGACGAGTCGGACGGGTGAACACCCGCGCATCAGTCCATCAAGGGCGGGGAAGTGGATACGGCAAGGAGGACGGAGAAGCGACAGGAAGAAGTGTGTATGAACCCTCCAAGGGTATGGATAGGGGCAAAAAGTATTTTCGGAAAGCTAATCTATAAGTGTAACACGTTGAAGGCGTTCTCGGCTATTTTTCGATTCGGCGGCGTATCCGGAAATGTTGAGCCATCTCGGAGCTCTTGGACTCCGTCGGAGGCATCTCCTCAGTCACGAAGCTTCGCCCACCAACACACACACACCAGCGACAGTCAGTATGCCAGAGACGAGCAAGGTCGAGATCCCAGAGCCCGCAGGCGACGAGAAACGGCCGGCCACGCCGCCGCTCACGGACAATCTCGACGCCGGTATTAATACCTGTCTATCCACTGCGTGGGGTGCTCTTGCCGGCCGATGAGCTCGTTACTGACCCGGTCGCTGGCTCTGTAGACGACAAGTGCACGGTGGTGGTGCCGACGACGGCGGAGCTCGCTCCGCTGCCCACTGACGGGTCCGTGAACGCCTCGGGGTTCCACGAACTGCTCGTCGACGCTGTGAACGGGCTCCAGTGCTCGGGTGGCTGGACGCGGCAGTACGAGGTGCGCATCACTTGCCTTGTACGTGTTTGCAGTCGGTGTTTGAGTTGTTGAACGCTCGTTTGTTGTCCAGTGCGTCACCACGGCCCGGCGCGTCGTCGTGTTCGCGCCGTGGCGCTTCTTGACGCTCCCGAGCGAGTTGGTCGCCGCGCTGCTGGACCAGCTGACGCTCGCGGGCGACAACCTGCGCTCGGCGCTGGTTAAGAACGCGCTGCTGGCTCTCTCCGAGTGCTTCGAGTTCCTCCCGCGCGAGCAGCTCAAGCGGCTCATCGCAGCGGATGGAGACCGCGCGCTCATGGACATGCTGCTGCGCCGGTGTGTGTGCGAGAAAAATTCCTGCGCGACGCCGCGCTGTTGGCCGTCGCCAAGCTCGTGCAACACCTCGCGGGCGTGCAGCTCATGGCGAGCCCCGCGCAGTTCGCGAGCAGCAAGAACGCGCGGCTGTGCGGCCACGCGGCCGGCATCATCGCGGCGTCGCTGGAGCGGCTCGTGCAAGAAGAGCTTCGCCAGTCCGCTGACAGCAAACTAACGGCGCCACCACCTCACGTCTTCCAGGCGCTCGCCGCGCTCCGAGAGGCGAAAGACGCCGCCGCGCGCGCCCAGGCGGCCGCGAGCTTCAAGCTGCTCGCCAAGCTGATGGGCCACGAACAGTTCGAGGCCGGGCTGGCCGCCGCGCTCGGTGCTCATGCTAAGCACGCGGTCGCGCGGATCACGAAGGACGCCTGTCCTTCCCCCACCGCTAGCACCTTGGAGACAGCGAACCCAGTGCGCCGCGGGTCTCTGCGCGACCGAATACTGCTCGAGAGCCGCTCCAAGGCTTGCTAACACCGGACGAGACAAGTGTTAGCCGGTCGATAATGCACTCAATCACGTACTTCTGAACGAGTTCAACCTTCCTTCCTCTCTATATTTGGTCCACGGTTAACGGAAAGGAGACGCCACGCGCCTCCAAACACTGGAGAGAGAGAGAGAGCATGTGGTCGCTTACGCGACGTCGGCAACACGCATGACGATCTGCTTGCCGAGGTCATCCGAGAGGCGGTCGCCGCTGAGCAGCACGACGCGGTCGCCGGGCTTGAGCCAGCCGAGCTTCTTGGCCTCAACAATGGCCTCCGCGGCCGTCGGGCGGTGCTGAGACTCGGGTACGACCGGGTACAGTCCGCGGTGGATCTGGAGCTGGCGGCCGACCTTCTTGTTGTTGGTGAAGCACATGACGGGCACCGTCGGCTTGTACTTGGCGACCTGGCGGGCCGTGTAGCCCGTCTCGGTGAGCACGATGAGCAGCTGCGCCTTCATCTCGTCCGCCGTCTTGACGGCCGAGCTCGCGATCGACTCGACGGCCGAGCTCGTGGGCTCGAACTCGAGCGCCGAGCGGTCGCGCGCCTCGAGCAGCTTGTCGGCCTCCTTGACCACCGTCATCATGGTGGCGACCGACTCGACCGGGTACTTGCCCTGCGCGCTTTCGCCGCTGAGCATGACGCAGTCGGCGCCGTCCAGCACGGCGTTGCCGACGTCCGAGACCTCGGCGCGTGTCGGGCGCGGGTTGTTGGTCATGGACTCGAGCATCTGCGTGGCCACGATCACGGGCTTGCCGATTGCGTTGCACTTAGCCACCATTTGCTTCTGGTACGTGAGCACCTTCTGCAGCGGCACCTCAACGCCAAGGTCGCCGCGGGCAACCATGATGCCGTCCGAGGCCTCGAGGATCTCGTCGAAGTTCTGCACGCCCTCGAGGTTCTCGACCTTGGAGATGATCTTGGGCGCGATGTAGCCCTCGGGCCAGTACTTCTCGATGCACTGGTCCACGAACGCGCGGATCTCGTGCACGTCGCTGGCCTTGCGGATGAAGGACGCGGCGATGAAGTCGATGTCGTGCTTCACGCCAAAGTCCAGGTCGCGCTTGTCCTTCTCCGAGAGCGCCGGCAGGTCCACGATGAGCCCCGGGAGGTTGACGCCCTTGCGGTTGCCCAGCTCCTCCGTGTTGTTGATGACGCAGCGCACGTCGCCCGAGGCCTGCACCTCGACGACCGTGAGGCGGATCAGGCCGTCCGCGAGCAGCACCGTGTCGCCGGCGCTGAGCGTGTCGGCCAGCGCCTTGTACGTGACGTAGATCTTGTCGGCCGTGCCCTCCGTCTCGAAGGCCGGGTCGGTCGTGAGCACGAGCTCCTTGCCCGTCTCGAGCAGCACCTTCTTGCCGCCCTTCATCTTGCCCGTGCGGATCTCGGGGCCCTTGGTGTCGTGCAGCACCGCGCGCAGGTTGAAGTCCTGCGACGCGTGCACGCCGCGGCAGTTGCGCAGGTGGCGGATGCGCATCTCGGCCTCGTCGAACTCGGCGTGCGAGAAGTTGATGCGCATGATGCGCAGGCCCTCGTGCGTCAGCTTCTGCAGCATCTCCTGCGACTCGGACACGGGCCCGATCGTGCCCACGATCTTGGTCATGGAGAACTTGGAGCTGCGCGGGTTGCTGTAGCCCTGCACCGAGCGCACGGCGCCCAGCGACGCGTTGGCCACGGCGGCCGCGAGCGCCGGCGAGCGCGAGGACACCGCCGCGCGCAGCTGCAGCGCCGAGCGGAAGGCCGTGCGGGTCAGCATCGTCGTCGGGAAGGGAATGGGAGCTGTGTCCAGGAGGTACATACAGTCGACAAGGTGTTAGCATGGAGAGAGAGAGAGAGAGACTCTAGAGGAAACCCAAGCGACAAGAGCGGCCACCTATTGGGGTTTAGCGGGTGCTTGGGGCGCCGGACGGGAGCCAATCGCGAAATGAGCCGCACGTTTGAGCTTTTGGTGCTTGGGGCCGCTGCCGTTTCGGGTTTTTGGGTTTTTATGTTCCGAGGGTTTCATCCGTACAAATCTTTGCCGAATCCGGCGGATCGTTTCTTTTTGGGAGCGCGGTCGCAATCAGCGGGTCGGGTTATAATAATTGGTTGGGCCGTTGATGCCAGCCCACCCGTACATTCTTGATACTTTATCATAACTTATTGTGAAGCAGGTCGGGCTGAATGGTATTGTTACAAGAACCCGGCCCGCACCCGTTAAAAGTGTGGACCAAAAAATGTGATTTGTCCCCATGCGGTCACAAAGACGCATGCTCACCATTTTTCGGGGTCACTCTTTCTCCGACCCTACCCCTTAACCCTTTCACATACAGCCCTCAAGTGTTCATCTGTGGTGCGGCTTCATCGGTACAATGTACCATTTTGTGAAAATAGACGCGTTCACGTCACAAGTTCAACCAGCAAATCGCGCATGACCCCGCAGTACAGTCCTGGCCAAAAGTAAATGAGGTCGCAATTTTGGCCCGAAAATCAGCCAACAGGAACTCTACAACGCTCAAAATCGGCCCAAATACTCCTCAAATCGTATTTGAGACGATGGCAGCATTTTTTCCGCGCTTGAT
>JAADYG010000698.1:0-16781 GCA_023338115.1 Phytopythium boreale | reverse complement strand
CGGTTCTCGCCTTTTTAGCCTATCACGGCTATTCCATATTTTACTGCGCTCCTCATATCTAAACAGCATCGCTCAACTCGTAAAAATGACCGAGATATAAGCAAAAGACTGGGTGGCCGAGCAATTGTGGCGCGAAGTGTAATAATTCAACATTTTATAAGTTGTATAAGACCTACTTGTGTATATAACTTTCGAGAATGTATTTGTACTACTATCGCGAAAAACAGAGGATAGACTCTACTGTATCGCGGCCCCTTCGCTGTAAATCGAGACCGAGCAGATCTTCGAGGCACCAATGACGCAAGAAGCAGCGCCAAAGAGCGCAGAAAGGCAAACTCCCAGCCACAACCGGGATGATCCAACTTAGGTACTTAGGTAAGCTAAGTTGCTCTGATGCCGCCTAGTACGTACCTCGAGACGGCGCTCAGTGCGCATGTACACAGCATCGAAGTGCCGATACGGTACACTGCGACGAGAAACGACGCCAACCACTGCGAGAACAGAGCAAACAACGAGCGTGCCACGCCACCCCGAGAATGTTGTCCGTGCTGAAAGCTTAGATGCAGATTTATGACACCTCCGCCCTCTCATCACCTGAATCGCCTGCTCACTCACGTCGACTGCCGCTCACGGGAGCGCCGGGGCAATATGTTTGTCGAAGACGGCCTGGAACTTGCACAGCCGAGTCGGGTCGTCCGTGAGCGGGGTGTCAGCGATCCAACCGCCGTGCGGTATGTCCGGCACTTGGTGGAGGAACAGAGCGCCGCGCTCATCCATCGAGCGCAGCCCGAACGTGTCATCGACGTACTCCTCCGTGTCGCGCATCGGCATGATCGCGAACTGCTCGAAGTTATTCCCGATCTCGTCCAAGCTGCTGACGTGGCTGTAGCGGCCAAAGTGCGAGCTCTGCCATGGCGCCACTGCTCCATCCTCCGGCGACATGAAGAAGTGCGCGGCCTTGAGCTTGAGGAAGTTGCGCTTGCGCCGCTCCTGGTTGCGCTTGTCCTCGCTCGACTCGCACCGGTTGACGTTATTGATCGCCGGCAGGAACGAGTTGGCCGCAAGAAAGTCGTCATGTGACGGTAGGCGCTGCAGGTTTGCGAAGGAGAACTCGTTCTGGAGCTCCGGACGGTCCACGAGCACCTTGGCCAGGTCGAGCTGCACCTGGCCGCGCCGGGACGCTTGGTCCCCACGGTACTTGTCAAAGTCGAACGCCTTGTTGGGCATCACCATCGCTCCAAATGCAGCAATGAGACCCTCGACCGGGACCTCGTCTTCGCGTTGCGGGCCGTAAAAGACACCGTTCTGGACACCAGCCAGACTGACAAGCGTGTGCACTTGGTGGTCGTCCATCTCTTCCACCACCGCGCGAGCCAGCATTCCACCCTGCGAGTGCCCCATGAACACGTAGCCGTTCTGGAACCGATCGTCCTCCGCGACGATCGCCCGGATCTGCGCGATGGCCAGCGGGATCTGCTTGTGCAGTGACACGATCGACTTCTCGCTCGGACAGAAGCTCAGCGCGACGAGGGTGCGGCCTTGTGCGGCCAGCGCCTTCTCGAGATGTACCGCTTCGCCAGGATTCCCCGTGAGTCCGTGGAAGAAGAACACGGGCAGGTGCTCGCCGTCGTTGCCGCTGCTGTCGTTCGCGCGCTGCTCGCTCATGACTGCTGGAGCGCGACTAGTAATGACCCGGCGAGTGCGGCCCTCGTCCTGGTGCAGCTTACGAAATGGCAAGCCGCCAGCTCGACGCGAGAACGTCGAGGCAGCGTCGTGGTTGCAGTTGCGAGCTGTGGGCAGATGCGCGAAGCAGGAGAATCCCCCGCACGGCCTGTTTATGAACTCGAACGACCGCGATTCAGCATCAGGCGAATTCACATGTCGGATGAGCTCAAAGAGGCGCTGATGGTGAAGCGGAGTCGGATACAGTACAGTGTACCAGGGTGAACTTGTAGCTCTCGAGCACGAGCAGGAAGGTTTCCGAGCTGAGCGACTTGACGATGCGGAGAAGCAAGCGATGAATGCACATCTACAGCCTGTTACATCTGCGATGTATCATCCAAACGGACAGCGCTGCAGTACTCCATGCCATCAGACTGCAGCGAGCGGAAGAATCGGAGAGATGTGCTTGTCGAAGAGCGGCTGGAACTCGCAGAACGCGGTCGGGGCGTCCACGCGGTGGCCGTCAGCGATCCAGCACCCGTGCGAGACGCCAGGCACTGCGTTCAAGAACAGCGCGCCGCGCTCGTCCAGCGTGCGCAGCCCGAACGTGTCGTCCACGTACTCGAGCGTGTCACGCATGTCCACGATCGCCAATTGCTCGAACTTGGTCGCGATCTCGTCCACGGTGCTCACCTCACTATAGCGGCCAAAGAGCGAGATCTGCCATGGCGCGACAACGCCGTCGTTGGGCGACGCAAAGAAGTGGGCGGCCTGAAGCTTGGTGAAGTTGCGCTTGCGTCGTCGCTTGTCCTCCTCACACTTAGTATCATTGTTGGACTCGCAGAGGTTGACGTTGTTGATCATGGGCAGGAAGGCGTTGGCTTGGACCCAGGCGTCAAACGCCGGGAACCGCGCGAGATTGACGAAGGAGTACTCGTGCTGCAGCTCCGGCTCGTCGTCGACGAGCTCGCACAGGTCTCGCTGGATCTCTCCGCGGAGCGCGCGCGAGTCCTCGTGGCTCGCTAGGTACTTGTCGAAGTCGAAGACGCTGCTGGGGAGGAGCTGTTGGCCAAAGCCAGCCAGCAGGACCTGCAGCGGGACGCGGTCCGCGAGTTGGGGGCCGTAGAACACGCCGTTCTGGACGCCCGCGAGGCTGATGAAGGTGTGCACCTGGTGGTCATCCATCTCTTCGATCACCGACCGCGCCATGATCCCGCCTTGCGAGTGCCCGATGAACACGTATCCGTGCTGGAACCTCTCGTCGCTGGCGACGATCGACCGGACCTGCGCGATCGCCATCGGCACTTGAATGAGCAGCGACTGGGTCGAGCACTGGCGCGGGCAGAAGCTCAGCGCGACCAACGCTCGGCCCTCCGCCGCCAGCGCCTTCTCTAGATGCACAGCTTCCTCCGGGTACCCCGTGATGCCGTGGAAGAAGAACACGGGGAGCCCTCGCGGGAGCTCCAGCGCGTCATTGGCATTGCGAGGCGGCAACGCAGTGTCAAGGCCGACCACGCGCTCTTTGATGACGAAGGGGACGCGCCGCGCGGTCACTCGAGGCGTATAACAGCACCAGAGCTGGAGCAGCAGGACGGCGAGCGCGACGATCCCCTGCATGGTTTGTTGCGCAGTGAACCCTTTGGTCAATGATGGTGGAAACTGTATCCCATTTGCATACAAAAAGCAAGTGACTTCAGGGTTGTCGATCAGAACGAGTGCAAAGAGCGGATCACTTGGTGGATACTTTGCATAATGTGTCTGTAACAACCACCCCAAAATGGTCGTCACCTTGCAAACGAGGCTTCGACCTACTCGCGCTCTTCTCCGTCGATGCAAATGCAGGCAGGACGTGCGAGCTCTGTGGCAGTCAAATGTGAACCTTCATGATGTGCGAGCAGTGCGCTTCTCTCCGACCAATCCGAAGCCTCCGATGGCATTCGCTGGCCGCTCTCTGCTCACATCTTCCCGTGAGCAGAGGCGTACACTCAACTCTGTCTGTCGGAGACATCCAGAAACTCACACAAGGTCTAAGCAGCACCACTTCAGCCAGTGCCGGACCCCATGAAGCGCTGCTCGGCTCCTGCGCTGGCGCTGCTGGTCGCGCTCATCGTATGCGCGAGCCCCGCCTTCGTCTTCGCTCGGCGTCGCGTTGATGTCATCAAGCGAAGTGTTCGCGCGAGCGTCTTGCTGCCCCAAGTAGAGACGGCGCTTGCCCTCTCGGCGACTGGGAGCGCTTCCGCCCCGACCAAGCACCCTCTCCCCGTGTTCTTCTTCCATGGGATCACCAACGGCCCCAGCGAGGGCAGCAATATTGCCGCCAACTTGACGGCAGAAGGGCGCGTGTTCGTGGCGCTGAGCTTCTGCCCCAACGCGTGCTCCACGCGGTCGCTTCACACCCAGACGCGGCTCGCGATCGCGCAGATCCGCTCCATTGTCCAGAGCGACGCGCGCTACGACGACGGTTATATCTTTGTCGCTCAGTCGCAGGGCGGGATCCTCGCTCGCGCAGTGATCGAAGAGATGGACGACCACCGAGTCCGCACGTTCATCAGCCTCGCGGGCGTCCAGAACGGCGTGTTCTACGGTCCCCAGGCCGCCGATCACGCTCCGCTCAAGGTTTTCATGGCAGGATTTGGCGCCAAGGTCGTTCCGAGCGAGATCTTTGACTTTGAAAGGTTCGCCAACGACCCGGCAAGTCTGCGTGGCGAGATGCAGCGCAGCCTCGCCCAGCTCGTCGTTGACTGGCCGGAGCTCGAGGATGAGTACTCGTTCGTCAACCTCGCGCGCTTCCCGGCGTTTGATGACTGGGTCAACGCCAATACGTTCCTGCCCGTGCTCAACAACGTCAACAACTGCCAGTCTGGCGATAACAAGTGCGAAGAGGACAAGCAACGACGCAAGCGCAACTTCATCAAGCTCCAGGCCGCCCACTTCTTCGCGTCGCCCAACGATGGCACCGTGGCGCCGTGGCAAACCTCGCACTTTGGGCGCTACAGCGAGGTGAGCAGCGTGGACGAGATTGCGACCAAGTTCGAGGACCTGGCGGTCGTGGGCATGCGCGACACGCTCGAGTACGAGAACGACACGTTCGGGCTGCGCACGCTGGACGAGCGCGGCGCGCTATTCCTTCACCAAGTCCCCGGCGTTGCCCACGGCTGCTGGGTTCGAGACTGCTGGCGCACGGACGACCCGGCCCAGTTCTGTGAGTGGAAGCCCAACTACGACCGCCACGTCTACCCGCTGCTCTGATCGCGATCCGTAATGAGGGGAACGTCTAAAGGCACCAAGGTTGTTAAAACCTGAGTCTGCCACGCGATATACTGTACCAGCACTACAAACTCCTCATGAGGCTGCTGTTGGTCTTGCAATTGACTACTTAGTACTTCAGTATGACGGTCAGCAGCACCTTCAACGCGAACAATGTAGCCATCCCTGATTGCTATGAACAATAGAGGTTCCTAATTGGGTGTGTGACTGTACAATCTAGCCCACCCACCCCATTAGAGCGCCGCCGATTTGATTGGCAAGAGCCCGACAACAGCCATCATCTCCACCAAGTCGGACGCGACCAACCCGAATCGACGCCAAGTTAATTAAGATGGACGCGCTGCTGTCGAGCGAGCTATCGGCGGACACGCTGGCGGCGCTGCGTGCGCACCTGCAGGCCCAGCAGGCCGAGGAGGAGGCGGGCGTCTCGGAGGACTTCCGCCTCTCGCAGTTGTACGCCATGCCACATACAAAAGACGACTGCTCGCATCAAATGGGACCACTAACTCTGTCCTGGACCATGTCTTCGGCTATAGCTGGTACGACGACCGCACGGGCCGCGCGCTGGCGCAGGAGGCGATCGACCACAGCAAGGAGCTGCGCATCGCGTTCGTGAGCACGCCCGCGGCGTACCGCGACTTCCTCAAGATCCAGCGCGAAGCCGAGGAGGAGGAGGGCGACGACGGCAAGAAGATCAACGGCGAGCACGTGTACCTGTTCGAGTTTGACCAGCGCTTTGAGGACAAGTACGGCGGGCACTTTGTGTTCTACGACTACAACGCGCCGACGGACCTGCCCGACAAGTTCCACCACTTCTTTGACTACATCCTCGTGGACCCGCCGTACCTGGTACGTCGCCGAGAGATCGAATCGCAACGTGGTTTGAGCCGGTAGAGCGGTCCGAACGGGGGCACTGACGGCTTTTTTTCTTTTTTTGGGGGGTACTGCAGAACCCCAACTGCATGGGCAAGTTCGCGGACACGATGCGGTGGCTCGCCAAGGACGTGCAGGCGGTGCCCGGCAAGAAGGACAAGATCCTCAACCCGTGCACGTTCATCACTGGTACGCACTCTGTACTTGCTATCGGAATGCTCGTGGGTGTCGAGATTTAACTCGTTCGGTGCGGGATGACCTCCATTTACAACAGCCCGGATGCTTCGGAAGAATATTTATGAAGACCTGGGCTTCACGCCGTCGGGCTTCACGCCGACGTTCGAGTCCAAGCTGTCGAACCAGTTCCTGACCTACACCAACTACGCGTCCGAGCGGTTCGGGGCCAGCTCGGAGGCATTTGGCGATTCCGATGAAGAGTAGAGCGCGCGCCTTCGCTCGCTGGAGGTGACAATGCGGCCGTCGTGAGGTCTAGAAGAAGAAGAGGGCGACAAGACGTGGGCGAGCTTCGATAACAGGATGTGGATTCACTCCAATTCGAAGAGCTTTTACAGCACCGGCATCATCGATTGTGGTGTGTCATTGCATTCTCCGGGATGGCAAAAAATACCCACAAAAGCAATCTCAAGTTGAAGTGTTCTTCGAAGAAACATCCGAGGCTTTCAGCGGTCGTGGTGTTAGGTGGCAAAACATGCCTTCGCTAGAGCATCGCCATGCAACGCCTGTTTCCCTGTTGAAGAACGCACCGTGAGGGAACCTAGCAACTTGCCTCGACGAAATGTGAGACAGCACACCTGCATGTAGCCTTGAACGGGGAATGTTGTAGCCCACAACACCGCCACCATCTCGTCTTGTGGAGCCTAAGCGATCAGCGTGGGCGTATACAGTGCGTAGTTTACGCCCATGCATCGACTTGCCTCGTCGTTGAAATGATTAGCGCAATGGAGAAATACCATGCAGACGGTTGGCTTCCTAACGGAGGTGATGAGCCGCATGTTGTCACAGAGTGAAGGTCTCCGAGCTCTCAGCGGTCATCTTCCGATGCGCGGCCTTCTCAGCAGCGCTCCACACAGCACCCGAGCCCCACAAGATTTTGTTTGTGCCATTTCTCGCAAGCGCATCAGTATACAGTATTGCCCTCTCCTGGTGCACTACCTCCAAACAGCATGTGTTGCTCTCATTTTCTCGTCATTCTTCAATTTCCCTGGTCCAAGCAACAAGCTACAGCAACTGCAACAGCAGCAGCAATGGAGTCCAGCTCGACGCTCCCCACCCTGTCCAAAATCCGCGACGTTCTCCGTACCGGGCGCTCCGCGAGCGGCGCGACTGGATCTGCTGACGCCAAGATCGAAAAGGCTGGTGCGGCCGGGAAATCCCCGAGTGCCGACGAGGCGACGGCGGTGCGCAAGTCCAAGGTGAAGCACTCCCACGAGGCACTAGCGCACGGACGGATTCGCTGATCGTCGCAAGTGAATGAGCGAGAAGAGAGCAGAGATCGTGAGGTGATTGGCGCGAGGACTCGAACGAGCTGAGCCCATAACATGACAAAATGAGCTTTTTGAAGTAAGAAATGCACTGCACTACTTGGGTTTTGTGGTGCGTCGCCCCCTCCGAGCTCGGAGAGTTACCTATCAGCGACGGGGCCCACCTCCTTCACCCGGACGCCTCCGAGAGCGCCGCTGCGCATTGCTACCTCTGCAGCTTTGTAAGCTTCATACACATGAAATTGGACGCAGTGCGCCAGGACTTGGTGCAGTTTTGGTGATCTCCAAGCGGCTAGGCATCACTTTATCGTTCGGTCTTGCTGATGGCGGCTACACACATTCGGCGGCAAAGCTATTGGGCGCGAACAGTCTGCAGTAAAGGAGGAGGTGACTCGGCGCGTGGCAAACGCGTGCCTTTCACTTCACTTCGCTGAAAACTTCACTCCAAACTGGAGTTCGTACACCGAGTGGCGCTCCACTACGTTTGACCCGCGGGTCTCCATCAGATTCGCTCCGAGTGGTACTTTCCTGGACGAGGAGTGTTGGAGACCGTCAGAAGTCGTGAGTGGCGGGCGGACGCTGCGCTCTGCTTGCTGGTGGTCGCGCAAACGTGGCCTTCCTCGTTCAGACACATGTGCAAGTGAAGGTCATTTAGGTGGGTGTCGCATGGAACGCACCACTTCAACGTGGACAACGATCGATCAGCACCTCCGGCATCCAAGGCGTGCTGTACAGTTCAGTGTATTAGCGCGAAGAGTGGAGCGGTTGGTCGCTGGCGTTTATGCTGGCAGTTCTCTCCGAAAGCGCCACCCCGGAAGAGTCCGCCTCTGTGGCCACCTTGCCCGATACTGAAGCACGCGCCGAGATAGACACGCACGGGTCTTGGCGACTTGTCGTTGTGCGAGGCGTGCAGCAGCACAAAAACCCACGCACTTGTCGAGATGAGTGTTGTGTCCAGCACCAGAGAACGAATGTTGTAGATGCGGTGTACTATACTGCAGTGAAAAATAGCAATTGGTGCGCTAGCGATCGCTAAGTTATGGCTGCATGTCAAGCCATTACGGAGCGAGCGAACAGACGCAGCGTCTCACGACAAGTCGTGCTGTGCAGTACTACTGTACGCATCACGAGACAGCCACATGGGTCCGTCACGCATCCACTCTCTTGTTGCTCCTCTCTCTCTCTCTCTCTCTCTCTCTCTCTCTCTCTCTCTCTCTCTCTCTCATCTAATCATTCGGTGATTAGATGAGGCGGGTACGGTACTGTGCGAGGTTTAGAATGTGCTGTACGGTGCCCGATGAGAGCATAAAGCTACGAGTGAGAACCTGGAGCAGCACAATGAAACGTCATCAAGCTGGGACCCATTGAGTGTTGGTCGCGTCTCTACGCCGGCAGCGCACCTGGAAGAAGCCCCATGTCGCCGTCGGGACCTACCTTAACGCCGCTCATGGAACCGGAAGCGTTTCCACCAACAGCCTGATGCATTTTTCCTGCCCCGAGAGTCATTATTCGATTTGCCGAGCCCCCGCCACATTCCTTTGGTTCTTTCCGCCCAAGACTCTACACAAGCGGCAACAAAAGCCCTCAAGATCGTGCGAAGATGCCAGCCAACACGCTCGATCTCCACCTGAAGCCGACGCTCCCAGTCACCACCACATCGCGAGACGCTTCCGACGTCAAGAGCAAGGAGACGACGGCGCAGTCTCAAGAGCGCTCCACGCCCAAGAAGAAGACGTACATCTCCAAGGAGTCTCGGGTCTACGCGTACATGCGGTGACCGCAGGAAGCTCTCCAAGAGCCTCGCGCACACCTTATGTGAGACTAAGCCTCCGCCGTACATGCTTCTTCATTCAGACAATTGTAACCCGTAAATCCATTGCATTCCCCAAATCATCTCAACAATTGCGAGGTTTTGCTGTTCTGTTCTTGCTGTCCTCACCGTAATGGCTCTCCGTAAGGTTATGTGGATCTGGTGGCCGAGTAAGTTACTGCTACACAGCGATCGGCTGACTGTCTGCGGTGCTCCACTCGATTGTATGTACGCTTGGCTAGTCGCCGCTCGCTCGTCTCATCATGCATACAAAGACCAAGTCAACTGAAAGCGTGGCACCGTCAGATCCCCTTGCTGACTGACTGAGTTGTCTCACCAGTTTATGTCCCAACAGACGCAATCGCTTCATCTCATCGAGCATACATTTTTCAAGTAGTCTGCGGCACCAGACAAGCTCCACGCCAACTTCGACATCATCCAATCCACCATACATTTTCCCAGAGAACGAGCGGAGCTGGCAGGCTGTGGAGCCTACTGCGTTGCGGATTAGACGAGCACGTGCACGCGGGTCGGTGTTCTGAATAAGCCGACACGGAGACGCTGTACTGGGTCGAACGGACGCATAAACCGGGATGTCAGCGGGTTGGCTGTGGTGCCTTCAAGGCCTCAGGTCGCGAGGTCTTGCTCTCACAATCCAATTTCCTCAGCCGCACTCGAATCAGCTCTTCCTCTCCACGCCAGCATGACTGCCAACGCTCCCTCTACTACCTCCATCGCGGCCGTCCACGTGGTGCCCGCGAATGTGCAGTCTCCCAAGACGAAGGAGAAGATGATGGCTGCCGTCGACGGTGCTTACCGTCTCCTAACTCGGCGCCAGCCGGGGTCGTCGCCCAGCTCGGCTACCGCTCCAGTGGCGGCGCCCAAGAAGAAGAAGTCGTACATGACGAAGCTCTCGCTCGCTTGCACGCGCGTCTAAGGCTCGAGGAGAGCCACGGCGGCGACTCCAGCAACGCAACGCCTCCAGTGCTTCAACTTGTGCGCTCATTAATATATTCCCAGTCATTTTTATTGTCACTCTGAAAGCGAGCTGTTGGCGTCTAACACGGCGCGCGCTCCATAATGTAGCAGCAGAAGAGGGCTCGGAACTCTTTATGTGGGATGAGCCCTTCCCAAGGGCGACCAGACTTCCGCCGCATCCTCGAGATCGTCATACATCTACTCGTCGAACTCCTCGGTGCACTCGCCGAAGCGCTCGGACTTGTAGTTGGTGTACGTCAGGAGCTGGTTCGACAGCTTGGACTCGAAGCTCGGGTAGAAGCCCGTGGGCGTGAAGCCCAGGTCGCCCAGCATATCCTTGCGCAGTCCGCGCGCTGTTTTCAACGTCAAAACGAGACACGAGGGCCGTCAGGTCGCCTCCACGAACCAAGCT
Organism: Phytopythium boreale; assembly: GCA_023338115.1. Lineage (NCBI taxonomy): Eukaryota > Oomycota > Peronosporomycetes > Pythiales > Pythiaceae > Phytopythium > Phytopythium boreale. The sequence continues at coordinate 6,277 of JAADYG010000698.1, read as the reverse complement.
TTGCATCCACAATCGCGAACAATTCGCTGTGCGTACCAGTGATGAAGGTGCACGGGTTCACGATGACGTCCTTCTTGCCCGGCTCGCTGCGCACTTCCCGCGCCAGCCACCTCATAGTGTCGGAGAACTTGCCCATGCAGTTGGGGTTCTATCGATTCGAACACGACGAACACGGTCAAGAGTCACGCAAAGCCGTCAGTGAAAGAGTTCGTGTCACCCCGGAGACGCACACTCCAAGCATAAAGACACACACGCACATGCGCACGAACGTACCAAGTAGGGCGGCTCCATCAGCACGTAGTCGAAGAAGTGGTGGAACTTGTCGGGCAGGTCCGTCGGCGCGTTGTAGTCGTAGAAGACGAACTGGTCACCGTACTTGTCCCCGAAGCGCGGGTCGTACTCGAACAGGTACACGTTGGCGCCCATGGCCTCGCGCTTTTCCTCGTCGCCGCCCGCCACCTCCCTCTGGATCTTCAGAAAGTCGCGGTACGCCGCGGGCGTGCTCACGAACGCGATGCGCAGTTCGTCGCTGCTGTGGTCGATCGCCTCCTGCGCCAGTGCGCGGCCCGTCCTCTCGTCGTACCAGCTGCGTATCAATAGAGGAGCAGAGCGGTTAGTTACCCTGGCGGAAGACCTTCTGGTGGCAAGTCGTTCATCACGGCGGCGTACAATTGCGAGAGGCGAAAGTCCTCCGAGACCTCGTTGTCCGCATTCTCGACCGGTTGCGTGGCGATCAGGTGTGCCTGCAGCGCCGCCAGCGTGTCCGCCGACAGCTCGCTCATCAAGAGTGCGTCCATGGTGGAATTGTAGTTGGTCCGAGGCTGTGAATTCCGCGTCGGCTTCGCGCTTCTCCGGTGGCGGGGGATTGGAAATGGCGGTTCACAGAGATTTACAATACACGTAGTACCGTACCTCTGTCGGACCCGACGGCCCACTTCTGCGTCCCTCTGCGCCATTCACCACTTTTGTGGGTGAAAAACCAGTAGGTTTGATGGGAAAAAACCAAAAACCACCAAATGGTGTATTTATTTTAGGTTTTATGCTTCGGAAATATATGGGTTTATACGGAATTAACCTAGGGTTTATTGCCAGAAGCTTCATTTCCGGTGGTCGAACTCTGCGAATCTTAGAAGACCACGTCACAAGAGCGGATCCGACCAAAAGCAAAAGGACACAACAGAGCACTGACCTGACAGATTAGCCAGAGAGATCCTTGTTGGCGTCCAAACATAACCGGAATTTCTCTGACCACGAGTTAGCCAAATGACGATGGACAGTAACGGGCCAGGGGCAGGGGCAGGGATCCTTCAAATTTGTGTGGGGCGACGCGGATGGTCGGCGGCCATTTCAGTATAAATACATGCTTGAATGGCAGACAAGCTTGTGCCGTGCCGTTATCGTAGCAACCACTCTCATCGCGGGTGGAAATGCGGGGAAGATTAACGCTACACAGTATCCAGCGGACCGGAGTGTGCTTGGCCGTGTGTTGATGTGCAGCACCCTTCACGAGCGCAGAAAGCGGCACTACTGCACAGTGATCAAGGGGAGCTCCCCCCTTGTTTCTTGTTGTTTATGTGTCACTTTCACACCCTGGTTGATTCCACCCTAATGGATCCCCATCACTATTAGCCACCAACGATCAACGACGTCAACCATCACCAGGGCAGCGTCGCTACCTTGCGGACATTGTCATGGCCGCCGGGGCTCCCTGGTTCTAAGACGGAGACCATCAAGTGCGGGCACCAGCGGTCCAAGAGAAGTGCACGGCGTCGCGAGGAAGCGCCTGCAGCTACCAGGTCGATCGCAGGTTAAAACATTCCAGTTTCCATCGAAATTCTCGCTTACTTGTACTGTAAACAGTTTGAATCCGTCGACCACCAGGCCAAAATTTGCTTTCACTCCAAAACTCAGAACCTCTTACACTTTATTTTTATCCTTTCGCCTCGCAAATAAGTTCGCATGCGAACTTTACGTGGCACCACACCACCGCGAAGAAGGCGCGGAAGACTCCCACTCCCCCCCCCACGCCCAACGGCTAACGTTACAGTCAAAGATCACCGAGCGTTCCTGCTGCCCCGTCCGTCTCTGCTCGCCCCCTGCGCTCGCGTTTGCCCCAGCCTATCGACCCCGAGCGTCCAGATCGATCGATGCCGCAGCGGTACGCGTCGACGTCGACCGCGGGCGGCCACGCGCGGCAATCGCACCGGCGCGCGGGCAGCAACGCGAATGCCTCCAACACGAGCAGCTACTACGGCGAGATGAGTGCGTTCAACGTGCGCGCGACGGGCGGCAGTGCGCAGTACCAGCGTTTCTCGGGCACCAGCGAGTCCTCGTCGCTACTACGCGCGTTTCCAGGCGGAAATGGCGCCAGTGCGGGCGCCACAACGACGACCACAACGTCGGGGACGACCATGACGGCCGTGGCGGTGGCGGCCGTGCCCGCGGCCGACGAGTTTGACGACGAGCGCGAGTTCCGCCTGCAGCTGCTGGCCTACCGCGGCATCTATGTGATCCAGGGCGCGTTCATGGGGCTGCTGGGCCCCTCGCTGGTCTACTTTTCGGCGTTGGCGCGCGAAACGTCGCAGCTGGACGCGCCCATTTACGGCTTTGGGCCCATCTTTGCAGCTCACGGCGGCGCGGCGCTCGTCACGTCCTTCATGAGCGAGTTGGTGCTGCGCGTGGCCATCGAGCGCAGCTTTATCAAGCAGCTCGTGGTCGCGCTGCTCGTCTGCAGCGGCGGGTGGTACGCGTGCCTCGCGCCGGTCGCCGCCGCCACCGGCAACCTCGGCGTCGGCATCTACTTCATCGCCAAGGGCGGCTGGACCGCACTGCTCAACATCTCGTACGTCTGCGGCGTTGCTTTCTATGTATGCTACAGTGTTGATGCTCACACTCGCCTGTGCAGGCTGAACCGGTGCTGTCTGTGGATCGCGGGCGACAAGATTGAGCGCGGCCGCAGCCTGGTGACGTCCATGAACCTCCACTACGGGCTGGGCACGTTCATTGGCGCCATGAGCGCCATGTGCCTCATGGCGCTGGGCTGGGACTTTGGCTGGGCGTTCATCGCGCTGGCAGGCGTGACGGTCGTCCCGATCATCATGATCGCCACGCTTCCCTGTCCGCGGAGCTACTATGGACGCGACGAGCACCAGCCACTGCTGGCGTTCGAGGACCCGACGCGCCGCGTGCCGACGGTGCCGAGCCCCATCGTGGGCGGCGTGTTCCTGCACGTGAAGCACATTGGCCACTCGGCCAACTGCAATCCGGACACGTACGACGCCAAGAACAACTTCATCATCCTGCTCGTCACGATCTTCGCGACCGTGCTCTTTGGCGTGCAGCTCGGGCTCGCGGCGTTCTTCTACGACTACATTGGCCACGTGCTGTCGGTGCAGGAGCAGACCAAGCTGCTGGACTCGAGCGCGTCCTCGTCACAAGAATCGTCGGAGGCAGACCGCGCGCTGTGGCAGTGCATGCTGATGGCGCTTTTCTACGGCGCGCTCACGGCCTCGTACGCCTTCTTCTCCAAGTTCATGTTCCACGCGCTCAACCTGTACTCGATCTTCTTCCTGTCGGTCGTGACGCTCGTGAGCTCGTTCGGCATCATGTTCGGCGCCGAGACGGGCGTCGCGGCCTTTGCCGTCTGCACGGCGCTCTTCGCGGTGGCGCTCGCGCCGCTCTTCACGCTCAGCATCCACTGCCTCACGCGCGTCATCAACGAGCAGCTGATCCGTCGCGTGTCGTCGCTGATCGTGTTTGGCTGCGGCATGGGCGAGATCTTCATCCCGGTGCTCATGGGCTTCTTCATGAGCGGCCAGAGCGGCCAGACGAACGGCTCGGTCGCCGTCAGCGCCATCACGTTCCTGCTCAGCATGACGCTCGTCGGCGTGAGCGGTATGCTGCTCTGGATGGTCAAGGTGCGCCTCGAGGAGCTCGCCAAGGAGCCCGTCGACCCTCGCGCTGCCCTTGCCGCCACTGGCCGCGGCCACCTCGTCGCCAACACGCCGCCGTCGGGTCGGTACCAACCGCAGCAGTACCAGCAGCACAAACAGCATCGAGGGAGCGCCAGCGCTCTCGGCAACGGCAACGGCAACGGCAACGCGCGCGGGCACGGGAAGAAGTCCTCCGCGAGGTATTGAACGGTCGATGACGAGTTGGATAGAGCTTATTTTGAAAGAATGAAAAGCGTCTGCAAGGGGACGCGATGGCTATGGTCATAACATGTAGATTTCATTTTTCTGGTTGGGTTTTGCTCGTTAAACATTGTGCGACGGCATGCCCGCGTCTTCACGTCGCGTCGCTCGACACTCGGGGCGACGCCAGCGCTCTCCCTTCACGCTGTGCATTGCGGCCCCGAGCGTCCTCCCGCCCCTCCACCGCGTCGTTCACGACAAGCTTCTTAGTTGTCCTCCATGAGCACGTTCATGACCACGTTGATGTTGCCATCGCTCTTCTCGAGCATGTCAATGACGCGCGCCACGTCCACGTCCGGAACAATGTTGCGCACGACCGACAGCTCCTCTGCCCACTTGACCTCCGCGTCCGAGAACGCCACGGCAGCGGCAGCAGCAGCAGCGGCAGTCGGCTGAGCCTCCTCCACCACCGGCTCGGCAACAGGCGCAGGCTCCGCCTCGGCAACCGGCGTGGGTTCCACCGGCACCGGAGCGGCCACCGCCACGGGAGCGGGGACTGCCACCTCCGGCTCCGAGACCACCGGCGCGGCGGGAGCGGCGGCCGCGTCCGAGGTAGCGGCGGCGGGCTTCTTCTCGGGGATGAAGCGCTTGATCTCGCCCACGAGGCCGCTGGCGAACGACGAGAAACCCGTCGAGGCCGTCTTGACGCCGTCCGTCGTGTCGCGCAGCACCTGGTCCACCGGCAGCTCCTGGATCGACTTCTTGGCGTCCGACACCGCCTCGTGCACGTCGCTCGCGATGCCCACGCTGTCGCGCTTGACCTTGTCGACCGTCGCCTGCAGCGCCGTGATCAGCTGCTCGATCGAGCTCACCAGCGGGTCGGCCACGCTCTCCTGGAACTCGACCTGGCGGCGCGACACGGCCACGAACTTGAGCGTCTTGGCCGCGTCCTGGTTGCCGCCCAGGAACACGCGGCAGGCCTCCGCAAAGTCCGCGTCCGACGTCACGTTCACGCGGTCGCCCTCCGGGTCCACGTACTGGATCACGAACGCGCCCGGCGACAGGCGGAAGGTCGACAGCATGAACTGCGCCAGATCCGCGAATGCGAACGCGCGCAGGTCCACGCGCGCGCGGTGAATGTCCCCGTTGTAGCTGATCTTGAGCGCCACCTGCGTCGACATGGTGCTTGTCGGTCCTTTAGTTGCACTCCGCGTCTTGGTCGGAAGGTTGATGTTTGGGGCTTTTTACTATGGGGAATAACAACAGACGACGAGGGGGGAGAGGTCGGTGAGAAAAGGGCGGAAGAAACGGGAACAATAGAATAAAACCAATGAAAAAACCTGAATTAAACCTTGACTGATACCTGTGGAAGCGTATATCCTGGATGTTTTGCTAGGTGCATTTGGATTGAAAGGAATGTCTGTATACCTGTGAGAATGAATGTATTCTGGAAAATGCGGCCGTGTCAACCCTGCGACGACGGGGTGGTTCGATTTTGTTGTCATTCGCTGTCCCAGAAAGAATGAGCAAGTGTAGATGCGGTTATGTCCCGGGCTAATTGGTTGGTTGTCGTTCTCAACTTCAAGTCAAGACAACACACAACCAGCTGAAGAGTGACGCGCTGCTCGGACTCGACGACCGGCATCAAGGCCTTCAGTCGACCACAAGCTGATGGCCCCGATGACCTGAACGACTGACCGAGTGCCGACCTGGTCATGTGCTACGAGTGGAAGGCGACCGAGCGCTCGGGTCCAACCGGTCCCAACTGCAGTGGTTGATGACTGGCACCTGCGACGAGACAAGTCCGAGCGAGCGCAAGCAGGCACGCGGCCAGTGCGTTGGTCGCAAAGAAAGCGACGTCGCGTCGCCTTTCAACCACGTTAGAGTGGCACATTTCGCTCCCTGCAAGTCGCTTGGACCGCTACAGTCATGCCAGCCTTTCAACTCAGTGTCGGTGCCTAATGTGATGCACTACGGTGTGGTGTGGCTTTTAGGTTCTTCACCTAGCGCATGAAGTTCGACCAGCTGCCGGTTCTGGTGCAGGTCGGATGACTGGCTTCGCTGCATCTCTTTACAGCTCACCTGGGGCGAGTGTATACAGGACAGAAGCAAAAGGTGGTGGTGGGGGGGGGGGGGGGGGGGGG
>JAADYG010000697.1:0-16811 GCA_023338115.1 Phytopythium boreale | reverse complement strand
GGGGGGGGGGGGGGGGGGGGGAAACCCAAGCACCTCGCCGTCAGTATGAACTGCTCGATACAGTACGTAATTTTACAGTTCACTTGACATTGCATCCCCCTCTCCTCAATGAGCAAGTGTCGCCATGCTTCCATTCCGATTTGGATGGCACTGGTCGACTGCGCAGAATGCATGTGGGGGTGCCAGGGTATCCGCTTCATGCGTCAACAGGACGCTACCGCACCAGCACCCGCGAATCCGACGGTGCGAGTGTTTACGCAGCGGCATACGTAACTTTACAGTAAATTTTAAAAATGGGGATGTCCCAAAGCAGTTTGCCTGTTGTGCTTACAGTATTCGATTGGTTTTGAATCTCTCGCGCGGATACAGAACCGCCGAGGTTTCACTTGAGTTCACTATGGTAGGGCGTTTTCGACACGGGTCAAAATGGAAAAGGTTGACACGCTGACTTCTTTCTCCGTTTCGGATCGCGGGTGCTCCGTTTTTTTCTGCTTCAAAGCTTCCTTTTTCTATCGCGGTCGGCGCGGAATCTTCCTCCGACCCACCATACTCAGCTTCAGATTAAAAAACACATGGGGGAGGGGGCGAGAGGGGGGACTGTACAGTACTGTGCTGCGCATAGATTGTCACAGTAGCACTCGGTGGCGTCAACTTTAGCGGGAGCCTCCCCACTCCCCCTCCACATACAAAACCGAAGTGAACTGTAAAACGAGAACGAATGCCCACCATTTTATAAACGTTTACGAGCGCATTTCGAATAGATTTTAGCCTAAAGGCACTGAAAATTGACCCTCGCGCTTCAGAAAGAACGGCAGCGACACATCCACACGTCGCGCACCCCAAGCAGAAAAAAAAAACACACACGAGTTTTGACTTATCGAAACTCAATTTGCGCAAATAGCCACCACAAACAAGCAAAAAACTCGAAACGCCCTACACACAGCGGAACAAACCGCCGCGGCGGCCCATTTGCCGAAACGCCCAGTAGCAACAACGAAAAAAGCGCCAACCTCAACCTGCAAGCCCGCGGCAGACCGCTCTACTCTGAAACCAAGTCGGAGAAAGGACGGACGCCTGCGCCGCTACATATACATCGCACACGCCGCTACCACCTTCGGCAAGAGCAACATGGCGTGCGTGGCGGAGCTGACGGAGCTGACGGAGGACGTGCGCGCACCCGCGGCGCTGGCCAAGGACGCGGACGCGGACGCGCGCACGTCGCCGACGCGCTGCGACAGCGGCCACAGCAGCGGCAGTAACGGCAGCGACGGGAGCGGGCGGCGCAGTCGGCTGGGGACAGACGCGGACGATCGGCTGTCCATCTCGTCCACGACGTCGTCGGTGGCGTCGCTGGTGGCCGAGGCGATCGCGGCGGCCACGGCCCACGCGCACGTGTTCCACAGCGACGTCGAGTCGCTGCCGTCGCCGGGCGCGCCGGGGTCGCTGGACTTCAAGACGGTGACGTTCACGGTGCCGGCAGAGCGGCGGCTCACGCGCGAGAACAGCCGCCCGCTCTTCTCGGAGCGCAAGCTGTACACGCCGACGGCGGACAAGCTGGTGGTGGTCATGGTGGGCCTGCCCGCGCGCGGCAAGTCGTTCATCGCCAAGAAGCTGTGGAAGTTCTTCTGCTGGAAGGGCTTCGAGTGCCAGGTGTTCAACGTGGGCCAGCTGCGGCGCGCCAAGGCCGCCGGCGGCGTCCAGGACCACACGTTCTTCGACCCGAACAACGCGCAGGCCAAGGAGGAGCGCGAGCGACTCGCCGTCGAGGCGCTCGAGCAGTTGCAGCACTGGTTCCTGGGCGAGTCGAGCATGAACTCCGTGGACGGCGTCACGGGCTGCAAGCTGCGCGGCGACGTGGCCATCTACGACGCCACCAACTCGACCAAGAAGCGCCGCGGCGTGCTGCTCGAGTCCTTCCGGCAGTTCTCCAGCGAGCACAAGATGAGCGTGCACGTGGTCTTCGTCGAGAGCATCTGCACGAGCGAGGCCGTCATCAACGCCAACATCCACCAGAAGGTCACGTCCAGCCCCGACTACCGCCACATGAAGGAGGAAGACGCCATCGCCGACCTCAAGCAGCGCATGAAGAACTACGAGGCCGCCTACGAGGCCCTCGAGGACGAGGAGAACGTCAGCTACATCAAGCTCTTCGACCTCCAGTCCAAGGTCCACGCCAAGGGCATGTACGTTCGTCCATCCGCTCTCTTCCCCTACCTGTATCTGCTGTTGTCCTGATGCTCACTCACTCATTCACTCTTATTTGTGACACCGTCAGCTACGGGCACGTGGCCAAGTCCATTCTGCCCTACATGATGAGCTTCCACATTGAGCACCGGCCGATCTGGCTGGTGCGCGCGGGCCACTGCAACGAAGTGCGGCGCGACTTTGGCGCCATCACCAAGGACCCGTGCATCGCGCCGCGCGCCGCGCGCCTGAGCCACATCGGCATGGACTTCGCCTTCCGCCTCGGCGAGTTCGTCAAGCAGCGCACCAACACGTGGATGGAGAACGAGGGCATCACGCCCGACGACAACCCGACCGAGGCGCTCGTCATCACGTCCACGCTGCCGCGCGCCGTCGAGACCGCCGCCTTCATCAACGGCCGACGACGTGAGTTGCTGCGTGTTTCTTTGTGTGGACGTTCGCAGAGAGAGAGGGGAGACTCACGTACGTGTTTATGACGGCGAACAGAGCAAATGGCGGCGCTCAACCCGCTCGACAAGGGCGAGTGCTACGGCATGACCATGGACCAGATGCAGCACGAGATGCCGGTGCGTACTGCGCGTTGTTTGACCGCCAACGATGCGAGCGAGGGCTGACGCGGGTGTGTTGTGCTGTTGTCTGACGCGATGATGTAGGAGGCGTACTCGGCGTACGTGGCCGACCCGTGGAAGACGCGCTTCCCGGGCGGCGAGTCGTACTACGACCTGATGCTGCGCCTCGAGCCCATCCTGATCGACATTGAGCAGCACACGGGCCCCGTGCTCGTGGTCTCGCACATCTCGACGCTCCAGGTGCTCTACTCGTACTTCCTCGGCGTGCCCATCCAGAGCTGCCAGAACCTCGAAATCCCGTTCCACGCGGCGCTCGAGCTCGTGCCGAGCCAGGACGGCTGGACCAAGACTGTATTTAACATGCGGGCGCAGTGAGACGCGCTGCTGACGCCGTCACCATTAAGAGAACGAGGCCACGCGCCACGCAGACGCGTTAACGCAAGACGCACCACGCCATCACCAAGCGGGAAGAGGACGGAGCCAAGACGACGCCCAGCCGTCACGAGGGAACGTCCACGTACGTGTGCGGGAGAATAACGCCCTCCACCTTCATTTCCCAGTCTCCACTTCCCCCCGTCTTGAGCGAGCGACACACGAAAACGTAAAGTGTGCGCGCTGCTCCGCGCGGGCGTCTGCGCCATGCCTTCCACGATGGACAAGCGGCGGCCAAGGGCTCTGCTGCGATCTATGTAGTTCCTTTTTCATCCGGACGCACTCAGTATGCCGGGAGCAACATGCCGACTTTTTGAACGGGCGAAATGAGCGCTTGCCTCTCTCTCTTTGATGGTCCATGTACTCTACAACTTGCGGTGCGTCTGCCCTCCTACCAAAACCAGACCGCTGCCGCTACAGCCGCGTGAAGATGCGGTGCGAGTGCGCAAGCTCCGTGGCGCGCGCCACGGGCCGCTCCTGGTCGTCGACCTCGTGCTCGTCCAAGTGGCCGACCCCCTGCAGCACCACCTCGAACGCGTGTCCGAGCGCGACGGCCAGCCGGAAGCGGCTCCGGTACTGCTTGCCGGCGTCTTTGGGCCGGAACGACACCTCGATCGATAGCGGAGGCTGCACGCCCGAGCCACCAACGCTGCTTGCACAGCTGGGATCGGACGAGAGCAGGCCGCCGGCAGACTTGAGGGGCAGCGTGGGGCCCTGGACGACCCCCGACGTGACGGAGAAGGTGAACACGGACGGCTCGTCCGTGAACTGCGCGTGGTGGTGCGCGAACTCGTGCTTCTGGGCGCGCGAGAGCGGCGCCGGCAGCGGCACGTGCTCGACCGCGAACTTGGCCGGGACGACCGTCGGGTTGGCCACGCGCAGCGTCACCACGCGCCGCTGCGTCACGTGCACGTGGCCGAACGAGTGGGTCGCCGGCGAGACCACCAGCATGGGCTGCAGGATCCACGCGCCGAGGCGGATGGTCTGCACCGAGTGGTTGGCGAACCGCACGAGCAGCTCGCCCTCCACAAGTGACCGCAGTTGCCGCTGCGAGGCGTTGGAAGTCTGACTGATTGGGAGCGGGGCGGTCATGAGGGATGGGTCGGAGCGTAGCTCGAGGCGAACGGCCATCTCAGGCGGGAGACTGAACATGAAGGACTCGCCCTGCGCTCGCCGATGGGCCGGGGGCAGGTCGGCGAGCGACAGCGAGTGCTTTGGGGCGAGCGACTCGGCGCGGAACACCACGAACGGACCGACGCACTCGAGCCGGAACGTTAGTGGCGCCTGGAAATGGTTCACGAGCTGCAGATCTCGCCGGTGGAACTCATGCATGGCTGCGTTGGCGTAGGAGCTCGCGCTCGACCCGACAATCGTCGACCACGTGGTGAACGCGACGTGGTAGAAGGCGTTCCCGCCACCGGCGCTGCGATCCACTGCGCGCTCTTCAGAGTGCTTGGTCTTGTCCAGGAACAGCTCGGGCTCGATTATGTCGGCGGTCAGCAGCACGTGCACGCAGCTCTTGGTCACGTCGCCAGCGGCGCCGACAGCTCCGAGGCCGTTCAAGCGCCAGGATGGCTGGTGCCGCGTCAACGTGTTGACCATCCGGACAGCCGCGATCGCCTTGCCCGCCGCTGTCCGCGCCGCGCCTCGATCAGGAGACGGCAGCGTCCGCGGGGACTCGCTGCGCTGGTCGCTTGTCGGTGTCGCATTGTCTCCGTCGTCGTCTTCATCACCGGGGTGGTGGTCCTCGTCAACGAGCTCCACGCCGGTAGCGCTGATGGTCTTGTCGTCGAGCCACTTGGCGTCGGCGACGAGCATCAATCTGTGCAGCGCGATCTCGTTGAACGGTCGCAGCGTCACTCGGAAGGGGACCGTCCCGAAGGGAGCGACCACCGCGAACGGTGGTGAAACCGTAAATGGACTGTCGTCTTCATCCTCGTCGTCCTCAGCCCCATTGGCGCCGCTCTGGCGGCTCCGTCTGCGCGGGTTTCGGTCTGCGCAGGGCGTGATTTGCAACTGCACGCGCGCGCCAAAGTCTACGCGCAGCGTGAGCGCCACGAGGTGGTTCTCCCGGCCCGGAGGCGTCAGTCGCCACTTCACGCGCGCGGGCTGCGGTTGATGACACGCAGCGAGCGCGTCACGGGCGTCGGCGAGCGCACGCACACCTGCCCAAACCGGAGCGTAGGGTAGTCGGGGGCAGACAACGAAGGCGTCACCGGCTTCTTCGTCTTCTTCGTCTTCGAGTGACCTTGGAGAGTAGTTGCATCTCGAGTTGTTTGCTTGGGGAAGAACAGTCCGACGCAGTTCCGATCCAGCACGAGCGGCGCGCCGGTCACCGTGACCATCGCGGGGAGCATGACGGGCGGCAGGCCAGCCGCGCGACTCACGATCTCGTCCACGTACGAGCCGGGCTTGTTGTTGAAGCACACGACGCGGACCACTGACTGTCCCCACGGCGCGATCCGCACTCTCGACGGCTCTGGGCGGAACGCGGCGCCTCGGCCGTGGCTCAGCACGCGTCGGTCTTCGAGCGCCTCGGCACACTTCTGGGTATACGCGCGTCCGCTCTCGGACTGAAGGCGCTGCGCGTGCTCGTGCGAGTTGGAGAGCAGCGTCGACCTGCTTGTAGTAGTGCTCTTGGTGCTGGCGATCAGAGAAGACGAGGGCGACGACGCTGTCTCCTTACGCGTGCGCTCCACAGTCGACGTTCTTTTCTTGCCGCTCTTGTCGTTCCCTGCTCTGGATGTGGCTTTCCTGCTTGACGGTGAGCCATTGGCGGTACTAGACGGTGACACTGGTGTGATGAGACTGCCGTCGTTATCGCCGTCCACGATCGCGACTGGGAACTTCTTGGCCTCCAGGTCAATCACGGCGTCGATGCCGCTCAGGTTTCGTACCAGTAGATACAGCGCGCGTCGCTCACCGAGCGGCACGTCGTCCCCGAACGCCAGTCTGGGGATCGTTGACGCCAGCAACGCACTGCTGTTGCTCTCCTTCCCGTCCGCTGTTGACGCCACCGACTCGCTCGATGGCGATGCCTTCAACGGAGAGGCTGGAGCAGGCAGCGCTGCCGGGTTCTCGACCAGCTCGTACGATAGGACGAGTCCTTTGTGGACGCTGGTCACTTCGAAGCCCAGCGGCGCAGGCAGTCCGCGCACATTACACGCCACGAGAGCCGAGAACCGCCCGGCCTGTCTTGCCGTGTACGTGATTGCGATTTCTAGCCGCTCCTTGGACCGGATCGTGCCGGTTTTCGGCGTCAGCTCCAGTGTGTACGGCTTTACGCCCGAAGTCGCTTCTGGCTCGACGAACTTGAAGCTCGCCTCGAGGTTGGAGATGTTGATCAGCTCCAGTGTGCGCCGCACGCTCACGCCCAGGTAGGTGGCGCCCAAAGGCACCTTCGTCGAGGACAGGAAGATGTTGGGCGACTGGATCTCCGCACGGGCGCTGACATACGCGGTCGTTGGTGGCGGGGGTGCGAAGACAAAGGCTGCTGTCGACGCTCTCGGTGGGAATGAGCGGCATGCTGCGCCTCCTAGCGCGGTGATGGAGCTAGCAGCGCTGCCCATGGCCGAGACTGCCGCATTACTGACGAGCTCCGGAGGAAATGCGCGCTCTTGGGCGATCTGACACGCCAACGTCGCTCGGAATCGCTCCGGAAGAGCGCCCGCCAAGCATTTCGCTCGGAAGACGAGCTTCTCGCCGGGGCCGAGGCGACCTGTCTCGGGAACGAACGCGACGGTGGCGGTCGGGGAGCTGTCGCGCGAGGACATGAGGCTGCTGGTGCCACTGCGGTCCGTCTAGTTGCCCACCGACGTTGCGGCTGACTGGCGGGAAGTGACCGACTCCTTGGAGGCGCTGTGAGGTAAGGTCTTTTGGAGCTGTCGCGGCTCGGACGCGTCGATGAGGTGCACGAACTTCTAGTCGGCGGACGCGCTTGGAGACGCGTTGCTGATCTCGATCGACGCCTCGGTGCTCCCACCGGCGAGTACGAGCCCGAAATCAACTTCGGGCGAAAGAACGCGGACCTGCGCGCGCGCGACGTCGCCCACAAGCAGCAACGACCGCTCAAAAACGTGGTTTGCTTGGCCGCTTTGCCTTGAGCAAGGAATCGCACACGGGATCGAGATGGAGAACGGGCCGACGCAGTGCGGCGTGAACTCGACGGCGACGCTCTGACAGGAATTCGGCGCCAGCGTGCCTTCGTTTGGCGAGACTGTCAGTGTGAACGGCGGTGGCGACGATGGCGGCGACTTGCATCGAAGCCGCCAGGCGTCAGGTTCCCATTGAAAGCACACTGGTGCCGCCGATCCGTTGCGCAGCGTCACGTGGGCCACGTGTACATTGTCCTTCTTCAGTAGTCCGTCCGACCCACTGAAGTTCCAGACGACGGGCTCAATCGCGAACGCACCGAGCGTCGCGCCGCCATTCAGGCCGATCGCGAGAGCGTCGACAGCTGGCTCACACCGCTTCGTCCGCTTGCTGTCGTCGTAGTCAGCTTCGCACTGCCTGCTGTACTCGACTGCGGCAGCGATCAGTGCGATTTGCTTCGGGCCTGGTAAACTGCACGCCGGTACGTCCTCAACCACTAGTGTAGCTGTGAAGCTAAAGTTGTGGAGAGGCCGAGTGGGCGAGAACTTTACCGAGAACTCGAGGGACGACGACTGTGGGAACACACCGGACGCTGGTACAACTCGAAATGGCGGTTCTTCTGCAAGAGAGGGGGTAGATACCATCTCAGAGCCGGTTGCTGGCGCTATTCTCCACGAGTATTTCACGTCGATGGGCGTCTCGTTAGCGATCGTGACGGTTTGCTGCATCGAAGAGTCCACGAGCACGTTCGGAGGGAAGAAGATCTTGTCGAGGGCGCCCATCGTCGCGATGCTGCGGTCGATACGGGTCGAATTGGCCCCAGTGACGGCGAGTTCGACCTGGCAGCCCCGTCCCACAAGTTGGAACACGCGCACCAGGCAGTTGTCACACACCATGACGATCCGCCCACGCTGTTCGCCGACGCTATTGGGCGTGTAGTCAAGAACGAGCGTCATCGATTCGCCCTTGCCGAGCTCCAGGCGTGTCGGGGACAGTCTGAACGGCCCGGAGCGAAGCCTCTCACCCGCGTCGATGCTACTACCGTTTGCAGCCAGTTCAGCCGCCGCCATCGCCGCTGACGCGGTGCTGGCGCCACTTGCACTGCTGCTAGCGCCGCCACCAAAGCCTCGAAACGCGGCCTCGGTCTCGAATTGCGTCCACTCGCGCTCCGTCATGAGCCAGAACGTGCCGGCTCCGCCTGAATTCGTGCACGGGATCTCTGTCGGCGACTTGTCGCCCACTAGGGTGTTCTTCGCGCGTAGCACCAGCGGGATCGACAGCTCTGGCGGTTCGCGATGCGCGGCGAGAGGTACGGCCAGCTCCCGATACGAGCTGTTGCTGCCTCCGCCGGTTGCCGACTCGTACTGGATCGTCAGAGTGTCGCGGTAGTCGGCGCGCGAGTCCGGCGCGAAACGCAGACGCACCTGCACGTGCATCCCGGGCGCAACAAGTCCGCTTGGGTCGGGGAACAGAACCTCCGCGACCGAGAAGAAAAGCGTCGCCGAGGGGAGAACGCGAAGGCGGCGGCTCAGCGCCGTGCGGTTGGGCACGAAGAGCGTTTGCTCGTAGACGCTGCCAATGTCGTACTCGGTGAACGTTACGGGCGGTCGTGGGTCAACTGAGAAGCTGTGCGGGTCATCCCCACCACCGCTGGTGCTGCTACTAACGTCTTCGGCGTATCGCGGGTTCCGGAGGAAGTCGAGTTTGGTCTGCATGCGGTTGAGGATCGCCATATTCGCGCGCTTCTCCGTCGCTGGCATCGTGTCGGGCTCCATAGGCTTGCTCGTGCGTGACTGCTGAGTCAGCGAGGTCTCTTTTCGAGCTGGAGATCCTGAGCTCGTTGTTTCATCCGTTGATGCCCCCAATTTGTCACCGATCTCGCTATTGTCTGCCTTCGTACTGCTGCTGCTGCCATTGATCGTGGCGTGGAACGTCTTAACGCCGGCGATGCGGCGCTCGTGCAGCTTGAGCGTCGCGTCTGTGCGGATTTCAGCCGAGTGCGTCGAGTCCAAGTACCCCAATATGCGCTCGCTGTCGCTGTCGCCGAGCTCTGCCATCGCCCCTGACACCCGCTCTCGAGCCTTCGATGATGCATTCCCGCTGCGCTCGAGCCGTTGTTTGTGGTAGTCGGCGACGATCGACTTGGCGTGAAGTAGGTGCGTTGAGAACGCGCCGAACTCGGGCGAGGCCACCTCATGCGCGTCCAGCTTCAGCGGCGACGGGCCGAGCGGGATCTGCTCCTTTACGACAAGCCCCTGGCGCCGGAGCTGCTCTTCAACCGCGTCGTCCGCGCGTTTGGCGTCGGCGTGTCGCTCCTCCAGGAATTTCAGCAGACGGTTGGCACTCAAGCGCTCGTCGCGCAGCTCCGCCTTGATGGCGCGCTTCCGCTCGTTCCCGAGTTGAACGAATGGGTTGGACGGAAACTGTGCCGGGTCTGGAGGCTGTGGAGCGTCGTCATCGACAGTTCCAGGCGGTAGTGTTGGCGAGTCGGACGCCTCGGCTGCTACTCCGTCGGTAGGATCGGTCGCTGAAGCTGCTATACCTGGTGCCGTCGTCTCCTCCTGTGCCACTGGGACTTGATTGCTGGGCAAGCCCTCTTCAGACGGAGCCGACTCGTTGTTGACAGTGTTCTCCGCGTGCGTGGCTAGCGCAGAAGGGAAGAAGGCGCGGAAAGCACGCTGCACCACGTGGGCCACGGACCCTACCGCGACGACCTCTTCCTCCTCATCATCATCCTCGTCGTCCCCCTCCTCCATCGCATCACGGCCTTGGTCCTCGCTGGGTGCAGCCTGGTGAGGATCGTCAGCTTCGACTTCCGGCTTGGGATCGATCGATGGAGCTGACGGCTGCGTTGACGTGGCTGGCACCGCCGCCATGCCGCTCTCGCTCAGCTACGCGATCGAATTGATGCGATCGCGCGGTGAGAACGCGGCGGGCTCCCCCACTGGACCTGGCACACTTCGCGAGGGAAGACGGGCAAATAGAGAGAGTTCGCGTGACTATTGAAGCTCGAACAGTCAGCGACGCAAAGCAAGAGGCGCATGCTCACCGACCCCGATCCATTCATAGACAGCGGAGCCTAAACGGACACGGCGTCCGTTCGAGGGGCGAGGCACCAGCTGAAGATGCGCAAAGCCGGTCTCACAACACTCAACACCGCAGCGTGTGCTTCCCTGTTTCTCTCTTTACTCTCTCTCTCATTTCTACCCATTTCGACAATAACATGCAGCGGATACGGATCGTACCCGGAGGGAGGAACTTCCCCTCTCGGACCTCACAAAGCGATCACTTGCTGGCCTCGATGGCGGGCTTGGCCTTGGGCGCGCTGGGCCACGTGTTGTACAGCACCGTGAGCGCCGAAACGCAACCGACGGGGCCGATGATGCCGTCGTGCAGTTTAGTGCCCGTGATGCGCTCGGCGAGCCGCACGCCGCTCGTGTTGGACGACACGACCAGGTCGCACGTGACCTTGAGCACGGCCAGGAACTTCTTGACGCGGCCGCCCTGCAGCGCGTCCAGCTGCTGCTGCAGCGCCTGGATGCGCGCCGGGTCCTCCTCGGACGCCATGATGTCGCGGATCGCCTTCTCCTTCTCCATGTCCTGGTATCAGAGCGAGTAGAGTGGTGGTATTAGGAGCGTCAGCACTAGAGCACCAAGGTGGGATGGGGTGACCAAGGACAGGGAACGCACCGCGTTGAGGTTGTTGACGGCGAGCAGGAAGCCGCAGATGTTGGCGGCGAACCAGAGCACGCCGCCGCGCTTAGCGGCCTCGTCGGCGTCCAGAGGGAGTAGCTTGGCCTTGCCCGCGAACGCCATGTTGTCGTAGATGAAGAAGCCGAACATGCCCGCGTTCTGCACCAGCTGCAAGTACTTTTGCCAGGCCGAGAGCGTCTTGTCGTCCGCGAGCGCCAGCAGCTTCTTGTAGTACGTGGCGCTCTTGCCCAGCCGGAAGGCCTTGCGCGACTGCTGCGTCGTCTTGTACAGCGTGCTCAGCCGCTGGCCCACGTCGCTCTTGGGGTCCGCCGCCAACACGTAGTACGCCAGTCCGCGGCTCCCATATTGCATCAGCTACATCATCATAGGCGCGTCCGTCAGTCAGTCGGTTTGCCATGCCGTGCTTCCCATTCATGAGACCGTAGAGAGCGATCCAGTACCTTGGTGAGCTTGTCGCGGCCCTCGAGGCAGAAGGCGACCTTGATCACGGCGTCGAGCGACGGGGAGGCCTTGGCGTCCATGGTTCGCGGGGTTATAGGTAGGAGGCGGAAGAAGAAGAAGGGGCTTTACACCGAGACGTAGAGCGGGCAAATACGCGACTGCCAAGCGGGGAGGAGGCCGGGGGAAGCGCGAGCGCAGCGGACCAACTTGAACTGCCGCGGGAGGTATTTTACGTGAACACAAGCTGGAGGAGCGCTCTTTGAGCTGCTGGTCATCTGAGTCTGAGTCAAGGGATCAGACGGTGAGAGCTGAGGCTGCGCGCGGTGCGCCACGCGTGATGCGCGCGCGTCACGTCACACCTGACGTGGTTTGTGAACATTGCGTTTTGATGCGCAACCGCCATGCGCAAACGCGGATATCCACGCGAAAATGCAGGCGCTTGGGCTGCTGCTGGCGGATTTGAAAGGTGTTGGCTATAGTAGTGGTGCTGGCTGGCTGCATGTGTCGCGAGCTGTTTTGTCCGCGCTTCTTCACAGGCTAGGGGGTTGAGGTGGGATGGGATTGTACAGTAGGGGATGAACGCAATGCTTCGCGTTCACTCCCTGCACGGTGAGGAGTGCCTTGAGAAGGAACGACGTGCTTCAGACGGAATGTCGACGCAGGTTTCGCTCCTGCCTGCTCAAAATGCGGGAATTCGCGCGTTCACCATACAAACCTCAGGTTATTGCGAAATCGCTATTTTCATAACCGTGATTTTAGAAGCGCGTTTTGCCCCAATCGCATGTGGTGCGAACCTTTTGTGGACTGATCTTGAAAGGTCACGCGCGACTTCAACACTTTCGTTCGTTAAGAACCTGAATGGACCGCGCCAAGCTCGTGCAGCGACGGCAGCGGCTGCGGTTGAAGGACCAAGGCGCTGGCAGCAAACGGAGAAAGGAGAATGACGCTGGCGATCAGCAAGCAGCCAAGGCTAAGCCCATGGCCCCTCCACGAACGGACAAACTCGTCAAGGCGGCAGTCATCGTGCGCAATCCAGCGCTGATGGTCCGCCAGATCCTGCAGCGCGTCGAGTACGGAGAGGTGGGCGCATCCCTCACGTGCGTCGGCAAGCAGGATCTCATGGAGCAGCTTGTGGCAGTCGCGGGCTACGCGAGAGACGTAGGCAGTCATTGCAAGACTACTCTATGCGTGTATTGGATTCGTCTCACAACTGTTGTGTGATCGGATGCTGCTGTATCGCCTGGCAGTTGAAGGGCAAAATCGACGAGTGCAACGAGGCGGCGGAACTGACGACCCACCAGCAGTCGGCCAGATACAACAAGGCCGCGAGCGAGCTGGTCCAGCGAGACACTCGCATCCAGGGGCTGCAAGTAAGACAATGGAACTGGGGTAACCCTCAGCATACTGCGTCATTTGTCTGACATCAGGTGTCTTATACTCGATTTCCAGTCGCACATTGGCGAGCTCGAGCAGCGGTTGGCGCGGGCTGACGACGAGTACAAGACGCTGTTGAAGTAGATCAGGTGCGGGCATTGAAGATGGGCGTGGGTACTGCTTCACTGTTGAGTTTAATCATCGCTGCTTCTTGCTGACCAAGTGAGAAGGAAGACAAGTGGAAAGCGAGCGAGCAGGCGAAAAGGGACCAGGCGGAGCTCATTCGAGGCATGTCGGCAGTGCAAAAGCAGCAAGAAGACCGGCTTCACACGATCTCTCGCGACCTGAAACAAGCTGTGAGGTACGCGCAAGAGCTTCACGCAGAGGTACGGAAACAACTCACGTGTAGTTGCCTGCTCTATTTTGATCCCTAACGCTGCCTGGAAATGCCGTCGCACACCCTCAGAATTCAGATCTGACCAAGAAACTGGTTCGTAGTTGATTAGCATGAGTGTTGGGAGCGATGGAGCTGAGGCATGTTATGTTGTATTTTGCCGAACGGGCTCGACTAGGAAATCCAAGAGCGCGAGACTTCTCGGCTGGAGAACGAGCTGGAGGAAGCCCGCTCGAGAGCGCAGGAATTGGCGTGGGAGCTGCAGCAGACGACCAAAGAGTGCGTTGCGTGGTTGACGATGACATCAACCTGAATATGTTGAGGGAGGTTCACACGTGGTGGGCTCGATTGTTCTGTCTAGGTTGGCAAGCGCAAATCAGGCCGTCGAGGAAGCAAAAGGCGAGGTTTTGGCGTTGCGGGACGAAGTCCAGGTACACTGTCGCGCAGTCGGATATCCAACAAGTGCTGCTTGATCTGAGTGTTTTGTCTGCCACTTGCGTAGGTCGAAGTCATGACGAGGCAGGCGGCTACGATCGACCGCGAGAAGCTGCAGCAACAACTCCAGAAGGAGCAGCGCGAGTGGAGATCCATGCAGGTTGGTTCGCATGCGCCCATAGCGAACCATTTGTCGGTGGCAAGTCATCTCTAACACTGAGAGACGCGCTGTTGGTGCACTTTAGGATATCTGGGAGTCCAGTGAACAGCGAACGACGCAGCAGCTTCGACGGCTCGATTTTGAGCTCCGGCAGTTGAAGCAAACCACGTCACGACTGCGCGCCGAGTGCGAGGGAGAGAAGGATCAGCGAGAGAAGGCAGAGACGAACGCGCTCAAGCTGGCAGGCTTGCTGGATGTGAGTGCATGGGCCAGTTGTTGCTTTATGGTCACCTGAAGATGATGACGAGTGCTGATGGCGGGCTTCTCGGTCTCAGGAAGCGAAAGCGACTAACCAGTCCATCGACAGCGAGCTCAAGCGCGTCCGTCTCCAGCTTGAAGGTGTGTGTGTGTGTGTGTGTGTGTGTGTGGTCATTTGTTCATCTGTACTGTAGAGAACGAGAGGGCTTACCACTCAACGCTGTCACGTTCACAACAGATGAAAAGGCTGAGCTGGCCAGCAAGGACTCCGCGCTGCAGAACGCATATCGGTACGAGGTTCACTTTCACACCAGCTCGAAGATGCATTGCTGTCTCTGACAAGTTTCCTGGCAATCGTGGTTCTCGTAGTGGGCTACAGACCCTGCAGAAATGCTGTCGCGACGAGCGAGCCGCGAAAGAAGAGGCCAAGAGCGAGCTCGACAGTTTGACGCAAAGGTATGTCGGGCCTCTTGGAAGTGCGCTTGGGCAGTCCTGGGCGCATTTGCCGACCATCAACCTGCACCACTTGGACCATCGCATTGACCAACGCTGTTTTACTCGCTTGCCAGGATCAACATGATGCAGCGAGAGCACTCGGTGCAACTCCAGCAAGCCGAGCGATGGACCAGCGACTAAAGCCCATTGTGAAAATCATTTAAATGGATTTCCGAATATATTTTAAAACAGCTACCTGGATTTGCAAACACGACGATACGCCTACCTGATTTTGAAAATCATCTACTCTGCTCTAGTAGAGGGAGCTGTGGCGCTTTCCCGTGTCAGCTACGGTACTCCCCCAAAAGACACGTTTGTCCACGTTCATGTGTCCCATAGCGTGCCTTCGGTTGCCTCGCCAAAGTGTCGCGCGCTCTGTCCAGCGCCACTTGCCCATCCTGAACAACTGTAGACGACGGAGCTAAGGGTCACTCATCACGACCGACGTACGGTACAGTTCAGTGAATTCTGGTGCACTGCAGCAAAGGACCGGAACGCGATCTTGCGGTTCTTCAACGCGAACGGCTTGATAGCGTTGCTCCGTGCGTCTTAGGGTTCACAGGGATGAGTGACTTCGCCCTTCTTCCCCAGCGGCAGCCAATGGCGGCCAGCGATCCGGCAGAGTCACCACTGCGCAACCGGACGGCCGCCAAGGCACGTGGCGTGGCGAGTGAGTCATCGTAAATTCGACATACAAACACCAAGTCAAACTAGGTTTCAGCGGCGTTTCGACCAGATTCGAGCGAGGGTGCACTTCACCTGGCGATGGGATGCCAGCGAGCGACCAACGGTCAAGAGGGATCGAGTCATCACAAATTCCAGCGCCATGACTGGTCGGCAGCGCACCGGACGCGTGCTGATTGACGGAGGGCGAGAAAGCGGGAGGCGGGAAGGGAAGAGCATACAATCGCCAAGGCACTGGACAACGCCGTCACCAAAATATCGTCCGCATTTTTCACGTGAAATCGTGAAAAACGGGGCTTCTATCGTCCAGTATCTTTCCTGGACAGGATATGCACAACATTTTCAAACTTTGGTAAACGAAATATTAGGTCAGAACTTGTTGTGTTTTGCGTCTTTTTGTCATGGTGGCCACTATAGACGGTCATTTCCACACAAAGTCACGCACAACCGACGCCGCCCATGTTAAGCGTTCGCTGGATTCGTTCGCCTCTCATCCGCGATTACCGTGCCGCCTCCTCTGACGCCACGTAATAACTCGCGCCGCCGTCGATTCGCTCGCTGCATTCTTTCGAGCCGCCTTCAGTATCATAATTGCAAAATCCACGACGTCATCTCTTCCCATGTCGGTCGGTCGGTCGGCATTTTTGTTTGATAAAAAGTCGGTTAACGCCCCGTGTCTCCCACGTGTCTATGCGATTTAGGTGGTAGCGCTGGCCGTGTTTCTCTGCATTTTCCCACGCCTTCAGAGTCGCTCCGACGGATCCCCGCTGATGTCATGTCGACCGCCACACACGCATTTCGACCACGGCCTTACCCACCACCGCCATGATCCGCTCCCAAGTCACTTGAAATTTGTATGCCCAACCAATGAAAATCGCCATTTCGCGCACCTGGTCAGCCCCCGGCCACCCGATCGTGAATCCCGACCCGCGACTGAAGCACACACTACTGTATGTAAGTATGACGTGTGAAATGTATCGTTGACGTGTCCCACCTGCACGCAGGCGGGCGGGCGGCACGAGGCCTGTCGGCAGTCGTCCGGCCCAAGGTCGCCGGTCGTCTCCATACAAACACCAAGTCAAAGTGCATGGGACGGGTCTAACCGGCACCAACCGCCTCGTCCCCGGCCGCTCGCCCACATTCAACCGACCGACTTGCCCACCTCCCGGGCGTTAAAGCGCATCATTCAGAAACTCGCGGGAGCGGACGCGGTCCGTTCCCAGCCCCTGGATGCTTGCGCCAACCGGTTAAAGCTGTCCGCGGAATTCTGAGAAGCGGCCGCCCAGCAAGCTTCTGTCAGTCGGGTCATTCCGCGATTCGCTCAGTCTCAAGCACTTCCGTCTCCCAGCCTGCAACCGCTTGGCGATCGCGATATTTATACCCACACTCGACCACAATGACGACGCCTAGCGCTAGAAGCACGCCTCGTGAAGACACGCGGCGGTCGCTGTCGCGGCTGTCGTCGCGCCTGTGGATGGACGCGACGCCCCGCGTGGGCGAGCACTCGTTCGTGGAGGTGCGCACGCCCATGGCGGCGCCGCAGACCGCGGGCTTCCGC
>JAADYG010000696.1:0-16813 GCA_023338115.1 Phytopythium boreale | reverse complement strand
GCACGTCGGGACGGGCGCTGACATCGCGCTTGAGGGGTTTTATGATCGACTTCGGACCTTTGCAGAGTTTATGAGGGAGGCCGCCGCACGCACGACAGCGACGACCACCCGGGTGTGATACAATAAGGCCACGGTGATACCAGCCAGAGGAAGTCGAAGCTGATGGTCAAGCAAAAGGTGGCACGCTCGACCACGGGTTGGTGTGTTGATCGCGACGCATTGACGTACATGCACCTGCAAATTTTAAAAACAGACGAAAAACAGCGTTGACGTGTCACGAGGCTTGCCGATCCAAGTTTGGAGCACTACAGTAGTGCGTGAGGCCGTCGCTCGTCGCGGTTATTGGCTGAGCAGCCAGACCGCGATGTTGGTAGTAGACAACCTTATTAGTAATAGTGGCGGTGAATGGAGCGAAATGCGCGTGCAGCTCCGTTAGAAGGCGTAGATACGGTACACAGATGTGGATACCGGGTTGTAATCTGTTTTGGTGTGTGCCCTTTAACCCCCCAAATGCCATTGCTGCGTCTGTTGTTGAGCACTTCAACTACATAGTGTGGTCCACATGACGCGCAGAATTATCTGAAAACCTCCCCGAGGCGGGCGAGCTCTCCTCTGATCGCGACGCTCGAGTCGGCCGACTAGTGGTCCACCCAGCAATAGACACGACGCTTCGCTCGGATGGACGAGAGGAGGCATCCATCGCCGCAGTACTGGCCACATCTTTCCGAGCCGTTGTGGTGGAGTACGACAGAGCTCTGCAGTCTGAATGGCCTCGAGCGCGTAGGCTGGCTGTGCAACGATCTCGAGCGCGTAGGCTGGCTGTGCAACGATCTCGAGCGCGTCAAGAGCCGATTACAACAGAGAGAAGCTATTTTATCATGAGCAACGCTGTTTAGCGAGAGGTGTCTCCCCCTTGGAGCAAGGAAGAACAGGCGTGAAACAATCGACCCGTGCTTCGTGCCGATGAGACCGTAGAACTCGGCACTGGTCCATCTCGATCTGTGGCGTGGTCCCAAAGCAAGCGAGGCTTCGTGGCGATGACCAATTCTGCTGCAGCTAGCCAATTTTCTCGGAATGCGACCCAACAACTGTGGGTGGGTGATGTGCTGTAGCTAGTCACACTTTTACGAACAGTGTAGTGTACCCATCGCTTCGTCTTTTACTTTGCGTTGCGCGTAGACACATAACGTTGCTGCAAGAGTGAACGCGGCGGTTGGTAATAACCGGTTCAACCGGTCCGGGTATGCTGGCATCTTGCGGGGTACCATTATAAAGTTGCGGGAAGAGTGATATGTTCCATGTCCTACCAGCAACTTTAACGATTTACCCCAGAATTGCTCGGCTAGTTCTCAGTTCCAACGGTAGCAGTCCCCACTTTCAAACTGGCCGCGTGAACCTCCGAGCCTCCAGACCCGTCCGATCCCCGAGCCGATGCAGCGGCAGTCCACCGCGTTCAAGGCGCCGTATGCTGGCGACGCGCACATCGAGTTCCGGGAGTACCTGTATCGGTGCCGGGAGGCGTACGAGGCGAGGCCGAATGAGTACACCTCCCCGTGCGTGGAGCTGATGCAGAGCTCGGGCTTTGGGAAGAGCCGCATGCTGTACAAGCTCGCCGAGATGTGCGCTGCGAGCAGCGCCAGCGCGTCAGCAACGGGCTCCGTGGGGGCGAGTGAGCAGCCTGACGAAGGCGACATGCGCGTGCTGTACGTGTGTGCACGCGGTGATCGGCGACGGTCGACGGGGTTCCCAGCCGCCACGCCAGCGCTGAAGTCCTGGCTATTTATTGATAGCAGCACGAGCGGGATGGCGGATCGGGTCGTGACTGCGTTTGAGTATGCGGAAGCGCACTGGGACGAGGTCGGTGAGCAGTTGCTGGGACTGTTTCACGATCCACAAGCTGACACTGAGGTCTCCGACGCGCTCGAGTCGCTGCGCCGTAAAGCTGTTGCTGCTGGGAGCAGTGGCAAGAACCCACAACCTTCGAAGCAAGCGCGAGCCAGCGATCATGCGGATGCCACAGGAGGCAAAAGCGGCGTCAGCAGCGGCAGCGCCGCGGGAGCTACCAGTGAGGGTGGCGCTGCCTCAAGTAGCTGCGAGACCACAGGAGCTGTCAGTCGGAAGAAGCTGCTGGTTCTAGTCATCGACGAAGCGCGAATGCTGGTTGAAAAGGAGCGCCGGCGTTTCTGCTCAGCGCTGGCATTGGCACACGCTCGGATCGACTCATCGCGTGGCCACATTTTTGCAGTGCTCGTCGATACGCACTCGCGCGAACCCCCGGCCAAGAGAGACCTTGCACCAGCGAAAGACCCGTCGTCGCGAGCGTACAGACACGAGTCGTCGATGATATCGTTCCCGCCTTTTGTGCTGACGCACACGATGGACGTGCTGCTTGGCGACTCCGACTCGAAGCGGAGCGGCTCGTTCGACTACAAGGCCAGCGTCTTGGAGAAGAACCCGAGCATCGTGTGGAAGACACTCTTGTCAATGGGTCGTCCGCTCTGGAAGACAGGTGTGAAATCGCCGTATGTCAAGAACCAGTAGCAAGAGGCGCTGGACCTTGCCGCGTACAAGCTGCTGTTTAGCTCTCCCATCGATGCAGAGAGTAGCTACAATGAGCGCACCCTGGGCGGTGTCGCGACTGTGCTTTGCCGACTTGGTCTGCGTCCGCACGCGAGCTCCGAGTTGTCGCCGCGCATGGTGTCGGACTTCATGGCGGTGCTTGGCTACGTGAGTCACACGTATGACGCACAGATCAGCAACTACCCGTCGGAGCCAGTCTTGGGGTTTGGCGCGACTCGTCTTTGGGGTGAGAGCGTCTTGGCGACGCACATGCTGCCTCGGTTAAGGGAGCTATTGGGGCGAGGAGCCCTCGATACCGGAAGCGTCGGCGGGATCGCTGCGCGCATCATCCTCTTGCTGGCAATGGGCGAGATTGTTGTGCAAGCATGGGCGCCAGACTACGGCAAGAGCAAGCACCGATATCGCTTTGTGGGACAGTTTTGCTCGGTGAAGCAGTTTCTTCATACGCTTACCAGTGGCTCTCCGGAGCTGCACAATGAGGTCAGCAGGGAAGCCGTGACCGACGATCAGCGGACCGAGTTCGACTCCTAGATGAGCAAGTGGGAAGGCTGGAAGGTGAGCTTCACTCAGTTCGTGGAGCTGCGGAAGATGCCGACAGAGAAGATGTTGTGGTGTCTGCTGGGTCGTCGAGCGGCTGGTGTGCTCCCGTGCGACCAAGACGGGGCCGACCTGGTCATCCCAATCTTCTGCGACGACGCCGTGTCGTTCATGTTGATCAAAGTGAGGAACATCAACGGTGTCGACCGAGACTTCCCAGCGTCTGCGACTAGCGAGCTGGCGCCGTCCCGCGTGTTCGAGCCACACCACCCGCTATCCAAGACGTCGCCACGTGACATGATCCGCGTCTACATGAGTCTGCGCGAACGCTTCGAGACCCGAAATTTACTTGAACCGGCCAGCGCGCCCTCACAAGGCGATGACAGCAAACCGACGACGGAGGCCGAGTCCAAGTCGGAGGAGGCACCGACGTCCCGGAAGAAGCAACGGTACCGTTGGCCACGATACTTTGTCATCGACACGATGGACTCAAAGGCAGAATCGTACTCGCTGGTTCTTCGAGGAATGTGCTCCAGCGCAAAGCGGAGCCAGATCCTGGCCAAGGTGAAGCGTGTCCTGTGGCCGTTCCTCTCGTCGGAGGTGCTGCGAGAGCTGGAGCTGATCGCGAGCGAGGCTTGGTGCGATCCGATGGAGCAAGTGCAGCTTGACTTTTCGAAACGAGACGAAAAAGGGATCCATTGGCCCGGCATGGCCTCGAGGACTCTGCCAGACGCGTACATGAAAGCCGTCGCAGCACGTTCGCTGGTGCAAGGCGACGATGACGCGGGACGGTAGGAGAGGGACAGCGAAACGGAGGGTGAAGCTGCCGACGAAGATTCATCAGGCGACGTCATGCACGTGGAGTCATGGGGTGGATCCTTGGACGAGGAATCCTCAGAGGAAGAGGAAGCTGCAGATGGTGCTGCTGCAAAGGCGGGATGAGAAGATGGAAAATGCGTTGGATGTCATCGACAGGGCGACACAAGCGCAGGACAAGCTCGGTAGCGATGTGCTCGGTTGTCGGTCGGACCGTTCGATCAGATTAATACCAAGTTTAGGCTCAAAGTAGCTATTCCTTCAGCCACCACATAGCGTTAGAGTGAACCGATGACTACAGGATGTGCGCGCGCACATACAAGACGCCCATGCCGATCGTCACTTGAGAACCCACGGTACCCGGCTGCGATAGCCTGTTAGACAATTCTTCGCCCCATTCTTTCAAGAATGCGTTACGCTCGGAATAGAGTCCTCCAAGCCACTAATCACAAGAACGTAACCCTACCATAACCATAACCCTCTTCTCGTAAAAACTCCCCTTCCGTAAAAACTCTACCTGCTCAAACATCCCCGAATACAAGCCGGCCCTCTCCAATGGGCCGCATTCGCCCGCCACCGGCATCACCTGACGGCGCGAAGAAGCCCCGCGGAGGACGGCGAAGCGCGAGTGACGAGCGGCGCGCGGACGCCGAGAGCAGCCAAGCGGCGGACGGACAGCCAGTTCCAGCGCGACTGGTGACTTCCAGACGCTCCAGTGAGCAGGGCCTTGGCCTCCTCGAGTGCTTCTCCCCTTTGCTATAGTAGCAATCGTTGGCACGTACTGGACCGAAGAAAGGCGGTGCGACGATGGGCGTGATCTCCATCGGCGCGTCGCTGGGCGTGCGCAGCGGCTCGGGGGTGATTGCGCCGCAGTCGCAGGCGCCGAAGGCCCACCACCCGCAGACGACGACCCTGACGAGTCACGGGAGGCGGTCGGGGCGCGGGTCCAGTGGGGCCGAAGGCAACAGCAACGGCGGGAGCGGGCCGCCCGGGTTCCATACGGGAGGAAGAAGGAAGCAGCCGAGAAAGAGGCCGGGCAGCGCGACTGCTGCGGCTGGTCGAGGAACGAGCGCGAGCACCAGCATGAGCGTTAGAGCGGGAGGCAACAGTGGGAATGCTGGCGGAAGCGGCGGCGCTAGCGACACCAACGCAGCGTCAACGAGTGCGCGGAGCCATCGAAACAACGCTGACGTGAGGAGCAGCAGCAGTTCGAAGGCGCCCAAAGTCAGCGAAATCAACAGCAACGACAGCAGTAGCGCAGGCAAGGGGAGCACGCCAGCACCAAAGCCGCGTGGTGAGGCGAACGACAAGCGCGACAACAAGTGTGACGACAGGCGCGACGACAGACGGGATGACAGGCGCGATGATAGGCGCGATGACAAGCGCGATGACAGACGCGATGACAGACGCGATGACAGGCGCGACGACAAGGTTGTGCACAGACGCAACGACAGACGCGGCGACAAGGTTGAGAATAGACGCGATGGCAGGCGTGACGACAAGGTTGCGAGCACGCAGGCAGCGGCAAAGGCGACACCCGCGGCACGGACCGCGGGGAACTCGTCGCGCGTGAGACTCGTGAGCGTCAAGACGACGATGGAGCCGCACGTGCTAGCGCCGCACGTGATTGGGACGCGTGGCGGGAAGCTGAACGCCATCATGACGCGCGCCAAGTGCAGCATCATCTATCGCCAGCCTGAGGATCGGCCGCAGGACGCGGATGCTGCTACCGCGGATGGTAACGGCAAGAGCGGCCACTTCTTGATGGACTTCACCGTTTCTGGGGAGTCGGCGAGCCGAGTGGAGGAAGGCATCCAGCTTCTCCAAGCTGTCGTGGAAAGCACCGAGCAGCAGCTGAGACGGTATCGCTCCAGCAACTTCGCTCGCAATGCCGCTGATGTCAGTAGCGCGGACGATCAACACCAGACTTCAGACCGCCACGCGTCGGATCGACGGAGAGATAGCGCGAGTTCTAGTGGGTCTGGCGGGGAGCAGAGACGTGAACAGCCGTCTACCCCAGGAACGGCAGCCGAGAGGAGAAGCGGTCCGGCGTCAGGAAGCGAGCGGCATCGACATGAAGCTATCGCTGGTCAGCGCATACTCGACGAGCGTCACGCGCAGACTCGAATACGAAAGCAGGACATTCCGATCGATCGCGTACATCATCAGGATGACGACCAGTCGGCGCCTCCTCCTCATCATCATCGAAAGCGTACGTGATGTGCTTGTGTGGCTGATGCATTTGTCTGTTCAAAATGCTTAGTACCGACCGACTAACGGCCTGCTCACATCATTTTTATAACAGGAACCCGCGACCAGCTGGATGAATCCATCTCCGGCAAACGCGAGCGTGCTACACGCGACGACCGTGCACACAGCAGTCAAAATGTTAGCAAGGAAACGGAAGAGTTCCGGATACGCCTGGCGCGCTACTCGAGCGTTTCAAGACGTATCGCGCAGGAATCGGAGCGTGCGCGTGCGCGGCTGGCGATGGAGCGAGAGAAGTACTTGCGTCTGTGCCGACAGGCGGATGCGCTGTCGCATCATAAGAAAGTGGCGGAGCTGGTGGTGCAGCGACAGACTGCGATTCTGTCGTCGTCGCTTGCGTCGTCGAGCCACCGGAAGAAACAGCATGCGTGCGCCAAGATGGACCAGATCGAGGCGGCGTACGACTCGTCCGTGAAGACTTTGCGTGATGTGAAGATGCGCTCGAGTGTGACGGCCACCCGCAAACCCGATTCGTTCCTGCCGCGAGCGAAGAATTCTGTCCACCGTGGTGCAGGCACTTCGAACGAGTTGGCGGGACTGGACAAGCAGTTAGCGGACCTCATGAAGAAGATCAAGCGCATTGGAGACACAGAGGATGACGCCCAGACAGCGACGCGCGCCGCGACCTCCAAGCGTGATGCTGATGCGAGAGGAAACCCACCCGAAATTGCTCGTCCAGCATCGGCTGTTGGTGCTGCACCTACTGTTGCTGATGCTGACGCCGATACCACTCCGGCCACCCCTTCCACTGGCGGTCCGATCGGTGATGAGGGCGCGAGGCTCGATAACGGTCATGACGAGACGTTGAACGACGATGCCCGTGATGTCACCATGGAGGACGCACACGCGGACGCTCAAGTCGAGCTTGGTGGCGGCGATGATGACGATACCATGGAGGGTATGGAAGAGGACAACCCGCGCCGCGAGTCGTTCCGAACGAGCTGGGATATTCCAGGCTTGACGCAAGACCTGAATCTGATCCAGGACTACGCTGAAGAGAGCGGCTGCATCCTGCTCGGTTTCCTCGCCGGCGAGCGGCAGTACTTTTACTTGGAGCCACTCGGGGCTCGCAACTTGTCACCGAGTGACTGCGAAGAGCTGCAGCATCGGTGGATCATGACGGACCACGACGTTCGCATTCTCACCGAGTTCATTTTCCAGCACGCAGCCTTGGGCAAGCAGCTGGCCAGCCAACAATCGCAATTGCTCCCCAGCAGCGCTAATGCGGACACCAGCGCGCCGCAGGCGTCACCGGATCCGTCTGGATCGGACAAGAACGCATTTCAAACGTCGATGCATGCTCACTGGAGCGAGTTGCAGCGCCAGTTGATCCAGCTCCACGCGCTTGCAGTGGCCATTCATGTGCTTGGACGCCACTACCAGGCGACGAGTACATTGTCAGCATCGGAGGACAATTCCTCGCCCGCTGCGACGTCGCAGTCGCCACCTTGCGATCTGCTTGCGCCGGCGACGCTGCAGTCGGATATGTTCAAGTACATTCTGCGCCCGATCCGTTCATCAGCCATCGAGTCGAGCCTGTTCGACGTGCTCCCAATCTCGCTCGTCCGCGAGACGATCGAGCACTGCCCCGAGGCTGTGAATCACGTGCTGCAGTGGAAAAGCGAGGACGACATCCCGGCCGACATCTACGCCGACCTGACGAACTTGGGCGCCAGCGAGACGGACTCCAGCGCATTTTTAAAGCAGATTTCCGAGCACTTCGGCGAGCAATTCCAAGCCCTGGATCGTGTACTGACGACGCTCGCGGCAGCTGTCGGCAATGGAGTTGGTGTGCCAACATCGCCGCTGTCGATTGTGGCGCTGGTAAATGTGTTTAAGGCGGTCCTGGCGCGCGTGATTGTGCTCAACACGAACCTCCAGGTGCACAAGTGGGCCTCGCTGTTTGAAACGTGCGAGTTTGCGTGGCTGGATCCCGACTTTGAAGGCTCGCTGGATGAGACCGACGAAGATCGCTCGTACGACAAGTTCACTTGTCTCCAGGACGCACTCTACGTGTGGCACAACACCAAGGTGCTGTACTCGACCAAGGATCTCGAGTATTTCAACAAGAACGAGGAACGATCGGTGGCTGGCGGCGAGGACGGCAACGAGATTGATACAGGAATAGATATAGTCGAGGACTCAACGACGGCAGAGGCGGAGAACGCTCTCGAGGCTCTGATGCGGCTAACCCCACCAGACGTGATCGAGGATGTCCGAGAGGCGCTTACGCGTAGCCCCGAAGACCAGAAGAGGCTGCTGCTGACGCCACTAAAACTGCAGAAGGCACGGAAGCAGCTTGACGAGTCGCTCGCAGCAATGCGCGAGATGATGGGGGAGCTGGGCCACTCGGCGCCGTGGCGTACGCAAGTCAAGCATTCGAATGCGCTCAAGCGTGAGCTGGCAAAGCAAGTCGTGATCGAGAAGAAGTTCGTGCTGGACCAGTGGGCGCAGTACCTGCAGAAGTACCCCGACCAGAAGGAGGCTGCCGTGTCCGTATTGCCGCCGCCACCCGCTACATCTACGGATGAAGTGAGCGTGACTCCGTCTACAGCACCAGGAGCAGCTCCGGCTTCGTCGTCAGTGTCTCCGCAGCAGCCACAAACGGCCAGCGCGCTGACGGATCAGGCCACTAGCAGCAATGGCGACGTACCAACCGCTGTGTTTGACTTGAACGACCCGCCAAAGGTGGCGGAGATGAAGACGCTGCGCCATGAGATCGAGCTCGCGAATAAGTTATTGCTCTTCAACATGGGCGCAACTGCAGATCACGGAGTCGCGGCACTCTCACCGGACCAGCAGGCACTCGTCGACGAGTGCAACGCGCTTACTGACGCATGTGTTCAGGCGTTGAGTAGGTTCCTCGGGGATGAAGAGGCGATTGTGCCACCTCCGAACGTGTCAGCGCGCCGGCAGCATGATGTTGGGTTAGTGGGGACTCGAAGTTCTTCGCGACAGCGCTCAGGGTCAGTTGGAAAGCCGGCAGGGTCGCAAGACCCAGCAATCCCCATTCCTGCAGAGAGGAAACGCAAGTCGTCCGTCGGCGACCACCAACAGCAACCGCAGCGCAAGCGCAAGGCGTCGGACGCGGACAAGAAGCGGCGGCGCAACAGTGTTGTCGTTGACGACACGGCCGCGCAAACCAAGCGCGCGAAGCCAAGAGGCCGCGCAGCTTCGATTGGTACGCACGCAGAGGTGCTTCGCTCTCTGGCTGGGTCTTCCGCCGGGTTCTCGTCGCTATTTTCCAGCAGGCCGTCCAGCGCGTCGTCCACGTCGTCATCGGCATCGTCCGGTGTGGGTGCTGCACGTGCCAACGGCACGGCGCCTTTACGCATGGGGTGCTCTGGCTGCCGTGATGTGCGTCGGAGATGTACGGGCTGCTCTGGCTGTTGCCTGCATTGCGTGTGCGTGAGCTGTGGCTGCCGTATGTGCGGGTCAACCCGCATGACCGCCGTGCAGAAGGCGGTTGAGGCGCTTGTGTTGTCTGTGGAGAGCAGAGAAGGGTGTAACTGGGTCTCAGCGCACTCGTCGTCACCAGTCGAGGCGGAGGCTGATGGAGATCGTGCTCATCAAGAGACGGCGACGTGCGGCATGATGTCGATGTGTGAGCGCTGCCAGAGGTGCGATCGCCATTGTGCGTGCTTTGCGAACGACGCGGCTGCGAGTGGCGCGGCGGAATTCCCGAGTGCGAATGCCGGCGGCCTCCATCGCTCTAGCTCTAGTGCGATGCCGCGTCGCGAGCGGCGTTTCCGCCCGGGAGCGATGCGACGGCGCAGCGTGTCGATGGCCGAACCCGATTCTCATTCGTCGGACGGTAGTGACCCGTCAGTTCACGGCGTCGGCGACAACGAGAGCGACTTCCCAACCGAAGGCGCGCTTGGTGGCCGCGTGTTCCCGCGTCGTGTGCGGCCAGGAGGACGCGGGCCGCTACCAACGTTTGACTACTCGATGGAAAGCGCCTTCGCTGCGGCAGCCGATGCCGCCGCAGCGTCCATGGGCGGGCTCCACTTTCCTGGCGACCCAAATAGCTACGTGGGACACCAGACCCGTACGTGGCGACCAGCGCCGTCGGACAAGCACGCGCAGGAGGATTTGTTCCGCGCGGCCCGCGTGCGCATGAAGCTGCATCGCGCGACGTTTGCCAAGGCCGGCGTTGGCGGGAGTTCTGGCGGCGCGGCGTTCCTAGACGGTGAGCTGCTGTGGCAGCCGGAGCGCATCCAGCTCATGTGGGCGCGTCGCGACTTCCACGGCGTGCTGGGCATCCCGCGAGATGCGTCCATCCAGCAAATCAAGCGTCAGTACCGCAAGCTCGCGCTCAAGCTGCACCCTGACAAGGTGTCAGACGCGTCGACCGCGTCGGGGCCAGGAGACGAAGCCCGCGGGTCTACTCTCGCGGCGTCCTCGACTGGTGGCAGTCGTGTGGACGCCTTTGTGGCTGCGACGCACTCGTACAAGATTCTGCTGGGCGAGCCCGGCCTCGCCAACATGTTGTAAGTGATGACCGGCTATATATACTCTGCACTCGAGGGAGTTGATGTTGTCATTATGAAGAAACGGCGCGCCCGGAGCCGTCGCGATAGGCGCCTCTTGCCGTCGGCTCTGCTGTTGGCAAGGCGCAAGTCCAGTGCAAGATCACCAGCGTTTTGAAAGCAAGCGGATGGACGTGAACCGCATTTTCTCGGCGGAGCAGATCGCGGTGCCGCCGGCGCTGCCGCAGGTGCGCAAGGACTGGACCAAGGCCGTGATCCGCGAGAACCCGGCCGACCTGCTGGCGTTCTCGCACCGGTGGTTCGACGACAAGACGCGTCTCGAGTCGCGGCGGCGCGCGGCCGAGCACCAGGTGCGCCGCATGAAGCAGCTCTTTGAGGCGTACGACGTGGACGGACAGGGTCGCATGGAGGCCAAGCAGCTCGGGCGGTTCCTGGGCGTCGACCTCGCGCTCGACGGCTTCGAGGAAGGCAGCGCCGAGCTGGACGACCTGATGATGGAGCTCGACCCGGACAACACGGGCTTCATCGAGCTGCACGACATCACCCTGTGGTACCAGCACCGGTAAACTGCGGCCAAGGAGACGCGCGGACGATGCGTGCAAAAGCGAGAAGGAGTGGGGGAAAAGCGTCACGTGGCTGGTGCTTGTGTGACCAATGTATAGCATGGACAATGGCGAGAGGTGTCGGCGACCAAGAGCTACGCGCGACCACCGAACTTGTTTGAACACGCGACTCAAGACTGCGATAAGAGACCCATTACACACCAGACACCGTTTTGCATCTTATTCTGTTGCTCCCCTCCCGTCTCCCCTCTCTGCACCTCACATCTGCACAGCTCTCTCGTTCTTCCTGAAGAACCTTCAACCGCCTTCTTTGTCACCTGCCAGCGCCTTTGACGACGCCTCCCCGCTCCGTTCTAGTCGTTTCCCTGCCTCCCTCCACAAAAAAAGATCACACCACACCAACGCTTTGTCTACCTGCTCCATGGGACTGGCGGCGCCTAGGCGGCCACGTCCGTGACGGAGGCGGCGGCGGCCGAGTTGGAGTCGTTCTGCCAGATGCGGATCGTGCCGTCCTCCGAGCCCGTGGCGAAGGACTCGCCCGTCGGCGAGTAGCGCAGGCAGCGCACGGGCCCGTGGTGGCCCTTGTGCGTCTCGAGCAGCTCGCCCGACTGCCAGTGGAACACGCGCACCCACGTGTCGGACCCGCCGGCGATGAACTTGTCCTCGCTCGGGTGCAGCGACGCGCCGCCCTCCTCGGCGAACGACACGGGCATAGGGAACGCGCGCAGCAGCGCAAAGTCGTTGGCCGCGTCGTAGAAGAAGACCGTCTTGCCGGCGGCGATGGTCAGCACGGCGCCGCTGCGCGAGGCCTCCATGTCCATGATGCCGGCGTCGACCTTGAACTCCTTGAGCTTGTCGCCCGAGTCGATGTGCCAGACGCAGACCGTGCCGTCCACCTCGCCCGTGGCGCACGTGCGCTCGTCCAACATCACGACCTTGCGGATCTGCTCGCGCGTGGCCATCTGCACGCGCGCGGGCGGCGGCGGCGGCAGCACGATGCCCGTGCGGCCCTCGGCGCGGTACTGCGCGAGCTGGTCCTTAATGGGCTGCACATCGAAGACGCGCAGCAGCTTCTCGTGGCCCGCCGTGAGCAGCCGCGCGCCGTCGCGCGTGAACTCGACCGACTTGACCACGTGCTTGTGCTCGAACGTGGCCACGGCGTCGCCCGTGACGGCGTCCCAGAGCTTGACCGAGAAGTCGGCCGAGCCCGTGGCCGCGAACGCGCCGTCCGCGTCCAGCTTGGCGCTCCAGACCGCGCCCTTGTGGCCCTCGAACGTGCCGATCCAGTCGCCAGAGTCCCCGCGGCGCAGCATCGGCAGCTTGTCGTGGCACGCCGAGATGAGGAAGCAGCACTTCTCCAACGCCACGAACGGGCTGTAGTGCACCTCGGCCAACGGCCGCGAGTGGCCCGGGCACACGATCGGGATCTGCCGCAGCGCGCTGCTGCTGCTGCTGCTGCTGCTACTACCAGCGCGCGACGACGGCGACGGCGGCGACGGCTCCATCTTGTGCTGGGTAGTGAGTGGGTGGAGGAGTCTCTTGGCTTTTGTATAGGAACGGGCGCGCCTTCTTCCTATCTGCTGTACTCCCCCTCTTCACTGGGGCTTGCCTGCCGTATCTATTGTACCGCCCAGGGGGGTTACGCGAGTGATACCTGTTGGAAGCGCGAGAGGGGGGAACACGCGGGGTACACGTAACCACGTAATCGCGTACTGTACCAGCTGTTTACAGCCGAATGAGGGTACACGTAATCGTTTGGGGGTACATAAAGTGTAACCTTGCAGTAGGTTACAGTATGCATACAAGTTACACCGTAACCCAATGGTTTACGAGGATACGAGGGTTACTGTTACACCCCCCGAAACGAGGGGCTCCGGAATGCTGGTGTCGCCAACGGTCCGGCGTACCCCCCACGTCACATGCACATCATTCGCCATTTCTGCCCCGCGTATCCATCGTCTCGCACACAGTTGAAGGCGCAGGGATGAAGGTGGCGACGTGCGCGGCGCCGACCAACATCGCGGTGGTCAAGTACTGGGGCAAGGACGACGCGCGGCTCAACACGCCGCTCAACTCGTCCGTGAGCGTGACGCTGGACGCCAAGCTGCTGAGCGCGACGACGTCTGTGGCGGCGGACGCGAGCTTCGAGCGCACGCGGCTGTGGCTCAATGGAGAGGAGGCGCCGATCAATGCGCGCACGGAGACGGTGATCCGCGAGCTCCGAGCGCTGGCAAGAGATCGCGAGGCCGCGTCGCAGCACCTGCACATTGTGTCGGAGAACTCCTTCCCGACGGCCGCGGGGCTCGCATCGTCCGCTGCGGGCTTCGCGTGTCTGGTCGCGGCAATTGCCGAGCTGCTGGAGGTGCGCGAGGCGTTCCTGGGCCAGCTCTCGACGATCGCGCGCCAGGGATCCGGCAGTGCGTGCCGCAGTCTTGCGGGAGGGTTCGTGCGGTGGGAAAAGGGAGAGGAGAAGCTAGCTGATGGCAGCGACAGCGTCGCCGTGCAGGTCGCGGACGAGCACCACTGGGCCGAGCTGTGCGCCATCGTGTGCGTCGTGAACGACCGCGCCAAGGACACGAGCAGCACGAGCGGCATGCAGCACACGAAGCGCACGAGCGAGCTGCTGCGCTTCCGCGTCGCCAATGGTAAGTACGCGTCCGTTCATAGCTGGGAGGCGAGCGACGCTGTTCTCAGACATTCATATGATTCGCGTGAATGAATGGCCGTCTTCAGTGGTGCCGGAGCGGCTGCGCGAGATGGAGGCGGCGTACCTCGCGCGCGACTTCGCGACTTTCGGCAAGCTCACGATGCAGGACAGCAACCAGTTCCACGCGACGTGCCTGGATACGTACCCTCCGATCTTCTACCTGAACGACGTGTCCAAGCAGATCGTGCACGTGGTGCACCGGTACAACGACGCCGCGGGCCGCGTGCAGGCCGCGTACACGTTCGACGCCGGCCCGAACGCCGTCGTTTTCGTCGAGCGCGCGCACGTCCAGGAGCTGCTGTCGCTGCTGCTGCACTGTTTCCCGCCTGTGGACCGCAGTACCGACGGCGTCAAGACCACGCTGCCGCTGGACGTCCTTCCGAGCGTTCCTGGTATCCTGACCGCCAGCAACGACAAGAAGAGGCTGCCGCGCGCGACCGGGGCCGTGCAAATGTACTACGTGAGCGGCGTGGGCGGCGGAGCCAAGGTGCTGCCGTTCTCGGCGTCTCTGATCGACGCTGGGACGGGAAAGCCGATCGCGACCAAGAGCAGCGGCGACCAGGCGCAACAACGCGAGCGCTGGCTCAAGCTCGCGGCGGTTGGCGCGGCCGCAACGGCAATCGCCGCTGCCTGGGCCAGCCGGAGGTGCTAGAAGGGTCCGCCATCAGTGTGTTGTGATGGGGGATATGCCCCGAGCTGGCGATGACCAATGCAATCTACAAGTGTATTGCGTGCCAACGACAGGGTCCTTGTACCCTCACTCTTTAGACTTGAGCTGGCGCTGGACCATGGCGACGAGCTGCTCGTCCGAGACGCGGTTCGCGGCCGCCCACGCCGGTGCCTGCAGCTGCAGCTTCTGCATGGCCTGGATGATGGCCTGCCGCTTGTCCGCGGCCATTGGCGGCGCTTCCTGCGCAGGCGCGCGATCTGTTTCTTTTCCGTGCGCTTGATCCTCCTTCGCCACCGCGTCTTCTTCTTCTTCGCCATCGCTATCAAAGCCCCCGAGCGCGCCGCCGCCAGGGGAAGACGGGAGCAAACTGTACATGGCATTCGCGTCCCCGTCCTCTTCGCCCTCGTCGCTCTCGTCGTTGCTGCCGTTGTTGGACGCGCCTCCACGCGGCGCTTCGCTTTCAGAAACCTCGCGGGCGTCGTCGTGCGGCTGCGCGTTGTATGCGTCGCCGCCGCCGCGCTTCGACGGCCTGGTTTGCGCCAGGACGGCCGCGTAGTCGGCCTCGAGCAGCGCCAGCGGGTCGAACGCCTCCATACTCGTCGCTCCGTCTTGTTTGTTTGGTGCTGCGGTATACAGGTGGCGCCAGCTATACACTCGCCGAAGGCGTACAGTATACTATGCAGTATACTATACGCCATTCCAGGCGACGCTTCAGGATCGGATGGCGGGCAGGAATTAGCCTTTAAGTGACCCATTTTTAGTGCTCTCCAAGGATGTGCCGGTACATGTGCGCGCCTCGTCAGCATGAGCATCACTTGCACAGTAATGTACACCCGGTACTGTACACCGCAAAATACACACACGACAGAGCGAGTCAGCGGCGGGTTCTTTCGTCATCGGGCAGCGGCAGGTCCAGGCGTTGGAGCGTCATCATCCACATCCAAAGCGACTGGAATGAGTCGGCAGACACGATATATAAGTATTCGCGTCGCGGAGTCCTGTTCTGGCACAGTACCCTCTGATTAGCGCTTGTGGATTGAGCTATAGAGCAGAGCACAATGCACAATGTACTGTACTACACTTAGTACAGTACTTGCAGAGCTGCATTGAACGGGGCGTAGCATTCGCGTATAGTACAATGTCGGTATGACTTGCTGGATGGGATTGCAGTAGGAAGAGCAGCACGCGCCATCGCGTTCATCTGGTCTTGCCTGCGTGGATCTTATTTCGGCCTTAGTCGGCTAATGTTCCAACCGCCCCAGACCACGCAGCCCAACGGTTGCGTCCTTGGCTGGCGACCGCGAAGAGGCGAGCGCAAATTTTAGCCCTGAAGAGTCTTCTCCTACTGTAAGTGGAATTTATCCGTGCGAACGGCTGGTGCAAAGCCGGCGGTTTCACAGCAAGTCTGGGCGCAAGGGGCGGGTTCAGTGTAATTTATTGCGACTGTGCTCTCTAAGCAGTGCTTATACAGTAATTCGCGTGAATATGAAACACCTGATATGTACTGATTTTCGAAGGCTAATAGCAAACACCAAGCATTTTTTAGTCGAGATTGTACTGATTTTACGAAGGATCAACACATTGGCAGCTTCATTTAGTTAAGGATAAAGTTCACGCTGGCCTTGTCAAGAAGGCCTGAGTGATGCCAGCAGTTCTCGATCGTTTTGGCAGTGACGTTGCCCCACGCCTCTTCACACCAGGTCATCACCTTCAGGAGATCAACCTGATATGGCTTTTTGGTGCCAAAGCAAATTTTCTCGAGAGCAAACTCCATCTTCCTAGCCAGAACAGCACGTTTCACGCAGTAGATGATGCCTTGATCCATGGGTTGGATCTTGGCGGTAGTGTTGGGCGGGAACTTCTTCACAACAACGTTGGTTAGCTCCAGCCCGTCGTCACAGTGCGAGGAGGCATTGTCAATCAGCAGAAGCACCGTCCGATCTTGGTCGCGCATCTGCTGGTCGACGTCCCGCAGCCAGTCCTGGTACGACTCGGTCGTCATCCACGCCTTCTGGGTGGCGACGTACTGCATCTGCGGCGGCTTGCGCGGCAGCCATCGCGGCGCCACCGCCTTCCCGATGAACAGGACAGGCAGCTTCTCCGTGCCCTTGGCGTTCGCGCAAAACGCCATCGTCACCCTCGCCTTGTTCTGCTTCAGACCGGGGGCCTTGTTGATGCAGAT